>JAKOGI010002097.1:117500-143166 GCA_029747015.1 Carnegiea gigantea
TGTGCAAATAAATTTAGAGGTCATGTGGGCAAACGAAAGATACGGACGCAGGGCTTGCTTGACGAAGAAGCAAGACGTGAAGATGATTGGTTAATGCAATGGCTCGAGGCCGCGAAGAGGGGTTGTTGACCAGCCTAGAGAGAGAAATTTTAGGTTAAGTTTGTTGACCAGCCTAGAGAGAGAAATTTTTGGTTAAGCTGGCAAAAGCTCTGTTTATTTCTGCGTTTTTTAGGATTTAGCTAAGAGCTTACATCTCCTTATAGTTTCTTACATCTCTTTATAGCTCCTTATATCCTCAACATAATTCTTACATCCTCTTACATCTCCTTACATCTCCTTACATCCATACATCTTCTTACATCTAATAGTTTTTAACATTCATTTTTTATAAAAATATGTATATTTCTTGATACTATCATAGATGAACATACTTTTGAAATTACATCTCCAATATGAAAAATTTATAAATGTCTTATGAACATAATATTTACAAAAAACATACAAGTATAATATAATGATGTAAATTATATTTGAGTTTTAACATGAAATATATATTATCATAGATGAACATATTTTTGAAATCATAATACAAAGCTTTTATTCATGTTTATCTGCAGCATATATGAAAACTGTCAGACTGTATTCGAGGAAAGCATTGCAGCAATTTCATCCCTGAGTTTACCCATGACAATTTTGTTGCTATCATTATACAATTGAACATTCGGTGGTCGTTCCAAATTCGGTTCCCTTGCTGAGATTGATATGCGCTTGTTATGCAAAATAATAAATTATGCAAGGTACAACAAGAAGCAATTATCTCCAGCTGCTGCTTTAGTCTCATTTGCGGCATTCTGTTGGCCAATATCTTCCATCTCCCCTTCAACACTCCAAAAGTTCTCTCCACTGTCATTCGTAAAGATGAGTGTCGATGGTTAAACTGTTCCTTCACTCCTTTAGGTGGGCCATATTTTCTAAACTGTAGGATATGACGACGAGTTTCCTTTCCTATATATGGAGCTAAATATCCAAGAGTATTTGGATATGCTGAGTCAACAGGATAGTATTTTCCTAAACAATTGTGCGAAATAATTGGCGTTGTATATGAGAAATGAGAATCATCAACGAAGATGTAAAAGCATATCCTATGATACCTGGAGGGGGATGAGGAAAATTGAACTTTGGTTCAAGCATATTATCTCGTAATACTGTTATGTTATATGCACTCCCCTCCCAACCGACATTTAAGTAAGTGATCATCATGTTAAGTGATACCACAGCCAACGTATTCCAAGCGTTTTGACCTGTATGTGATCGATGAGCAACACCCACATCTCCTCCAAGTATTGCTTGCACATGAGAGCCATCTAACGCTCCTATGCAATCCTACAAATATAAATTGCACATATGTTCAGCACTTTTGAATTAATGTGCACAACTTTATCATTTATATAAATGATTCAAACGTAACAGAAATTTTAGTGGTTTATTTTAGTGGTTTATTTAGTTATATGAGAAAACAATATTATGCATGTTAAGCCAAATATTTTAGTGGTTTATTTTTCAAATTTTTTGGGAACAACATTAACCATATGTTTATTTATATTTAAAATTATTTTCTTAAAATAGAAATTTATTTGAAGAGTTGTATTCAATTTTGTCAAAAAAATTGTTTATTTTGTTATATTTTGCTTATTCGATCAAATTAATGTTGATATAAAAATTCATCTTTGGTGGATCAAAGTTTATTCTCCAAATTTATAGAGATTAATATATTTTATTATTGTGTAATTAACTTAATTAATTATTTATTTTCAATAAGTATATTATTTTAATATTATTGTTTTTCATCCGAAACGTTCAATGTAAAACAAATTATACTATACAACTCTTCAATAATTCAACAACTACTTACATCTATCCTTACAGCTCCTTACAGCTTCTTACATCTCCTTCCAGCTCCTTACATCTCCTTCCAGCTCCTTACATCTTCTGACAACTTCTTACATCAAGTTCACAGCTCCTTACAGCTTCTTACAGCTTCTTACATCTCCTTATATCTATCTATCTATCTAAAATGCAAAAATGAACAGGCCCAAAGTTCACGTTTTTCTAGATTTGTACCAAATAATTGGTTATTCTTTGGACAAACTAACTGCTTAGGTGTGTAGAGGGTAATGCATCTAGTAGGTTACGGGTGGGTTTTAGCCTAACGGGTAGCTCGAAGAGGAAAATAATGGTGGCGAACTCGGCTCGTTACCATCGTGCGTTGTATACGCACACACACATACATGTGTGTATATATAAATATACACACACACATATATAATTTCAAAAAAATCTAACTAAGCTAACCCAAGCAACTCTTAAACACGAACTTTTAAGATCCTAAACCTCAATTCACAAAAGTTAATGCAAAATCCTAAATCATAAACTTTAAGTGTTCAACATACAATGTAAACCGATTATCATGTCTGTTGAATTTAGGAGTACTTACCCGTAAAAGGGGGGTGAATTGTGGTGTTCGATTTTCGCGTACTTACTGACAAACACCCTCCTGATTGCAGATGTTGTTCTTGAATTATAAACAACCTTCTGACTTGTTTGCACCAGATGTTTTTAATTTGCTCAAAGGCGAAAATCAACAAGATAAATGCGGAAATAAAGCACACACAATTTTTCCGTGGAAAACACCTCTAGCCCAACTGAGGTGTGAAAAACCACGACCTACCTCGTGTAGGATTTAACCACTTTCACTAACGGGCTTCACACGTTACAAATGTAACACACCTTGTTACAACTTGCAACCACGTAACCTTCTTTTCTAAGAAAGGTTACACAACGTCCAAATCTCACCAGATTGGACACGTCCAAAGTCCACACGACTGAGGACCACTCACTCACTTTTCTGATCCAAGATCAGGGTTACAAAACACCTTACGGGGGTGCTTCTGATTTAAGCAGATGTAAGGTACAATGAGGTCCTAGTATGCCAATATCTTGAAAGCTCAGCTTAAACACAACTTGTCTCGGTTTTTCTTTTCTCAAGAGTAGCTCGAAAAATTCTTCTCACTAGAAAAACCACTTTTGCACTTCTCCCTTTTTGCGTATGTTATGTATGTTTCTCATTTTTTATTTTTATCTTGTGAATGGGAGTGAAATGTTGAGTTTTTAAACAAAAAATCCAACGGTCAAAAACAAGGAGAAGTGATAAAATCAGCTATGTTTAGCAAAGAGAGATTTTTGCTTAGCACAGAGAATTCCAACGGCTAAAAGATCTAATGAGGATAGAGTTTCCCAATATTGTAGGGATTTGATTTTGGAGGATAAAAGATTATCTTTTCCCCTTAAAAATAGCCGTGAAATACCTGGAAAAGAATCTCAGATTGAATTTTGAATTAATCACTTTCCAAAGTGTTGAGTTCGTGAGTATACAACCACAAAAGGGGGTGAATTGTGGTGTCTGATTTTCGCGTTGTAAATAACAAACACCCTCACAGAGGTTGTTCTCAAATGACAAACACCCTGATAGCTTGTTTGCACGGGGTGTTCTCAAATATTGCAGATGCGAAAATCACCAAGATAAATGCAGAAAATAAAGCACACAATTTTTACGTGGAAAACATCTCTAGCCCAACTGAGGTATGAAAAACCACGACCTACCTCGTGTAGGATTTAACCACTTTCACTAACTGGCTTCACACGTTACAAATGTAACACACCTTGTTACAACTTGCAACCACGTAACCTTCTTCCCAAAGACAGGTTACACCACGTCCAACCTTCGCAAGATTAGACACGTCCAAGTCCACACGACTAGGACACACTCACTCACTTTTCTGATCCAAGATCAGGGTTACAAACACCTTACAGGGGGTGCTTCTCACTAAGCAGATGTAAGGTACAATGAAGATCCTATTATGCCAATGGTTTGAAAACTCAAATCAAACACAGCTTGTCACGGTTTGCTTTTCAGAATGAAGCTCAAGAATTTTAAGTGAAAACCGAGTTTCCTGATTTTTCCAGATTTTTCAGAAAGCTGTGTTGCTTCTCTTTTTCAGTCTGAGTTTTTTCTATCTGCTTCTCGTGCTTCTCTATGGGAGAGAAAAGCTGCGGTTTTTAAACACAAGGTCCAACGGTCAAAAACCAAAGAATCAGCTAAGTATGGAAAATGATTTGCAAACAAAATATATTCTCCAACGGCTAATGATGAATTTATCCCAAAATATAAGGGATTTTGTTATCTTAAAAGATAACCCTTATCTTCCCATAGCCGTGAAGAGGTTTAAAGAGATTTTCAGCTTTTACCAAATCCGAAAATATAGTCATAGGAATCTTTTGATTTGGCAAATCTCCCAAACCTATTTTCGCAAATCTCCATAATATTTTCAAGAACTATCCTCTCCAGAAAAATAGCAATTTTGAAATTCAAAGAAAGTATTCTGGAGATCTTGGCCAACCAAAATGAATTTTCAAAAATAATCGGGTATGGCCACTGCAGTTCAGAAACACCCTAGGCACCCTGTTTGCAGGGTTGTTCGCAACTGGTGTTCTGAAGTACTTTAGCGCAAATACCGATTCAAGAGGTGTTTAAAATGATGTTTTCAATATTGGCATATTAACAAGAGTCTAATTAAATAAAACCTATATACCCAAGACTTCTTATTTTGAACCAGTCATCTTGTCCGATATTTGTAGAGCTGCTGTGAACACCAACGCCACCTTGTTTGCTGGGGTTGTTCTTTGCATTGTTAGAGTTCAGGAACACGCTTTACAATCAACTGTCGAGATGGTGTTCTTGACTTAATATGGAATCACCAAGTAAAACCTGTCTAGAAGACTTGTTCTCACATGTAGCAAACCAGTTAATACAATAAAGATCACAAACACCAGTTAGGCCTGTTTGGAGATCGTGTTCGGAGCAACATTACTTGGACAAATTTTTACACTTGGATTTGTTATCATCAAAACTAAATATAATCAACAAATTCCCCCTTTTTGATGATGACAAACCAAGTGACCATATTGACAAAATTTAAACGCGCTTAACAACGTCTAATGCTGATAGGGATCTGCTGATAGGGATCCTCTAGGTGCTAGGTCATATCTGGGATCCTCTAGGTGCTAGGTCATATCTGTCCATATGGTCTTATTCCCCCTTTTGGCATCATTAAAAAGCATAAGCAACAGGAGTAATACAAGAAAAGCAATATAGAGCATAAGGTGCAAGTAGCATTAATAAAGGGATATTGCATTAAAAACATTACAAAGCCAAAAAACTGAGATAAGAGGAAACAAGAGAACAGCCTAGAGAATCAGGGAGCAGGGGGTGGTTTCGTTTGCAGAGGAGGGATGCTAGGGGCAAGAGTGGAGAGAAGTGCAAGCAAATCTTCATGGCGTTTGGCCGAGAGAGCTCGTTCCTCAGCAAGAGCATCCTTGACAACTGAGAGCTCATCCTTGAGGCGAGCATTGTCCTCAAGAACAGCCTCAACCTTGACGGAAGGTTGCCCAAAAACAGGTGGTCGAGGTGGTCGACGACCCTGTTTGGAGACTGACCCTTCGCCAACCTCATAGCCACACCCTAGCAGAGTGTCAATCCCAATCTCATCAATGATTTGGGCTGCCACTCTTCGTGTGAGCACTATCCCAAAGTGCTCAAGCACCCTTGTCAACAGAAACCCATAGCCAAGATCATGTGCCCGGGTGGTGTTCGCAATTCGCTCTATATGGCGAATCATGATTGCAGGGAGGTTTACTGGTTCCTCCCTATCCAGTAGGTCGACCAGACATTGATCGAAGGCATCTGCTGAGTTTCGCCCTTGACCTCGCGGTATTATGTTCTGGATGGTGAACATAAACAGTAGTTGGTGCAGGGAGGTCATTTCACCCTTCTTAACCGAGAGGGGTGTTCTCAGGCCCTGTTTTTGACTAAGGCGTTTGGACACCTCTAAGAGCCTGGCTGTTTCCAGGGCAGTTTTGTCTTCCCTCACATACACAGCAAATCCACGAGAATGATGCCCAGAATGTCACCAAGGTTGGCTGCATCAAAGGAGAAATGACACTCATTGACAGCACTTGTCACTACCCCATTTGTGACAGAGCAGTTGGCATAGAACTCAGCCAACTCAGGCACAGAACACCCTTGCTGGGTGTTTGTAAACAACTCAAGCCAGCCTTGGGCTCGAAGCTTGTTCAAGAACACCCTCAGACCCTGTTCCTCAAAAAAGCTTACATTTACTACCTTCTCCCTGATGATATTGCGCTTCAGCAACTGCGCATGTTTGTCAGACATAGGAGAGGGAGTGAACTGCTTTGGGCGTTTAAGGACAGGAACAGAGGTGGTAGTTTCTGGTAGGGGGGCTGTTCTGGGCTTTCGCTTGAGGGGTGTTTTGGCAGGAGAGGGCTTCACAGCAGGTTTATTGGTTGGTTTTGGAGGAGATTGTTCTTCAGAGGACTCGGAAAACACCGGTGTTCCCTGTTTGAAGGTGGTGTTCTCAGAGTCAGAACTCGAGAACCCTTCAGAAGAAGAAGAAATCTCCTCGATGATAGGAGCAGAGGGTTTGGAGGGACGATGAGAGGATTGAAACGCTAGCCTTGCAGATTTTCGAGAGGGCTTAGAGGATTGAGGAGAAGAGGGAGTTTGAGAGGGTTGAGACCTTGGTTGTGGCCTTGTTCTTGGCGTTCTGCTACGCCTAGCCACGATTTTCACCCTCTTCCTTTTCTCTCCAGTTTGAAAGTCTGGAGTGGAGATTTCAGCCTCAGGGAGAGAATTCTTCTCTAGACTCTCCTCTGACGACTCATTCGACTTCCCTTGGAAGTCGACATGCAGATCCTCCACAAACACACCTTCGACAGAGGCAGCCCCTGTTTCTGTCGCGGTGTCAGAGAACAACCCAGAAGAACAGGGCTCAAAATTAAACCCTTCAGGGGTTTCCAAGAATTGTTCTTGAGACCCCGACTTTGTTCCCTTCTGACTCAACTAAAATGGGACAAGCAATTGCCCCTACGAGGAACACCAATTCCCTTCCACATTCAAAGGGAATATCATCCATCCCCATTCCCACTGATTTTAGGGACAAGCGATTCAGGAACTTGAAAGGCTTGTAAAGAATTGGGCGAGGGGGAGCAGGGATTGAGGCTGCAAGAACGAGGGCTTTTGATTGAGAAGAGTTGTTGGAAGCCATTGTTGCTAGAAGAGAGAGATTAGGGTTTAAGGTGTTTGCAGGATGTTCGGTTTTTGCTTGAGGGCGAGATGAACGATAGTACTGAGAGCAGGGCATATAAAGAGAGAGAGAGAGAGAGAGAGAGAGAGACCAGCCGAATCTTTGAGAAGATTTCTTGATTTGCAACGGGTAGGAGCATTAACATCTTGTGCCTTGGGAAGGAAAGAAAACACATCGAGCAACCAAGGGGCGTACCTGTTCTTTGTATTATGCCTGTTCTTTACCGTCTGATCTGATTCGACTGAATGGCATTAAGACGGCTCCAGTACATCCCCTTATGCTGTACTAAGTAGATAAGAGACAAAAAAAAAATGCACGCAATTCGGGTGTATGCAATCACATCCGTTATTAATAAAATTTGCAAACAGGGGGAGAGAACAGGGTGTAAAGGTTGATCTTACCAAACCCAGTTTATGTTCTGGAAACAGGTATCTCAGGGTGTTCTCACCAACCCTAGTTCCAGTCTATTTCTTTCAAAATGATCTCTAGCGAGTGCCTTAGTGAATATATCAGCAATTTGATTTTCCGTTGAGCAAAAATTCATAGAGATTAAACCCTTTTCAACATTATCTCTCAAGAAATAATGTCGAATGTCAATATGCTTTGTTCTTTTATGTTGACATGGATTTTTGGCAATGTTAATTGCACTTGTGTTATCACAAAAAATAGGAATGCATCCAATGTCAACACAAAAGTCCTTAAGCTGTTGCCTTATCCACAACAGTTGAGCACAACATGAAGCTGCTGTAACATATTCAGCTTCTGCTGTGGACATGGCAACTGAATGTTGCTTCTTGGTAGCCCAAGATACCAAACAAGGTCCAAGAAAGTGAGCCATACCTGAGGTACTCTTTCTATCAACTAGGAATCCAGCATAGTCAGCGTCAGCATATCCAACAAGATCAAAATTGCAACCTTTAGGATACCATAAAGCTAAATTGGGTGTATGTTTCAAATACCTTAGTATCCGTTTAACAGCCTTAAGATGAGTTTCCTTAGGGTTAGACTGAAAACGGGCACATAAACCAACACTAAAAACAATATCAGGTCTACTAGCGGTTATGTATAAGAGTGACCCAATCATACCCCTATAAAGTTTCTCCTCAACTGAGGGACTCCTATCATCCATAACCAACTTGGTTGAAGGAGAAATAGGAGTGTCTATGGGTTTGGCTGACTCCATCCCAAAACGCTTAAGTAACTCCTTGATATACTTTTGCTGATGGATCATGGTGCCGTTTGGAGTTTACCTGATTTGTAAGCCTAAGAAAAAATTAAGCTCACCCATCATGCTCATCTCAAACTCACTCCTCATCATATTTGAAAATTCATTGCATAAATCATGATGAGTTGCACCAAATATAATGTCATCAACATATATTTGGACAATCAAAAAATGTTCCCCCTTAGATTTTAGAAACAAGGTATTGTCTACCTTGCCTCTTCTAAAATCATTTTCAAGTAAAAAAACTTGACAACCGTTCATACCAAGCTCTTGGAGCTTGTTTTAAACCATAAAGTGCCTTGTCAAGTTTAAAAACATGATTTGGAAAATCACCATTTTCAAAACCAGGGGGTTGTTTGACATACACCTCTTCTTTAAGGTATCCGTTTAGGAATGCACTTTTAACATCCATTTGATATAGCTTGATTTCCATATGAGCTGCAAAGGCTATTAAGATTCGAATAGCCTCAATTCTAGCAACTGGTGCAAAGGTTTCTTCATAGTCGATCCCTTCTTCTTGATTGTATCCTTGTACAACCAGCCGTGCCTTGTTCCTAGTGATTGTTCCTGACTCATCCAGTTTGTTTCGGAACACCCACTTGGTTCCAATGATTGTTCTCTCTGCAGGTTTAGGTACAAGGTGCCATACTTTGTTTCTCTCAAATTGATGAAGCTCTTCTTGCATAGCCGTGATCCAATCTGAATCTGCAAGAGCTTCATTCACACTTTTTGGCTCAATGTTAGAAAGAAAAGCATAGAAAGCACAAAAATTCTTTAGTTTAGATCTAGTTTGCACTCCAGTATTAATATCTGACAAGATTTGATCAAGAGGGTGCGAACTATGGTGCTTCCATGGTCGTGGAGTAAGAGGATCCACAGACCCATGCTCTACTCTAGTCGTAACATAATGCTTACGATCATCTCCCGAGCTGTTTCTGCACATGTTTGTAAGTCTATTCCTGAAGAACACGGTTCCGAACAGGGTTCAGCGGTGTTTTCCCCTGTTTGGTGTTCACCTTGCCTGCTGTTCTGAGGAACACCTTCAGGAGTTGTTTTCTCCATGGTGTTCTTACCTCGTTTATCTTGGAGCAACACTTCTTTTCGAACAAGACCTAATTCAAGTTCATCTTCCTGTGCATCATTCACACTCAACACGTTAGATTCATTAAAAAGCACATGCACACTTTCCTCAACACACAAGGTTCTTTTGTTAAAGACTTTGTATGCCTTGCTGTGAGAAGAATAGCCAAGGAATATTGCCTCATCACTCCTAGGGTCAAACTTTCCTAAGGCATCCTTCCCATTATTATGCACAAAACACCTACAACCAAATGTCCTTAGGTGCGTAATATTGGGTTTTCTGCCCTTGAAAAGTTCATAAGGAGGAGTTTTGCTCAAAATGGGTCTGATCATGCATCTATTTATAATGTAACATGAGGTGTTCAATGCTTCTGCCCAGAAATACCTAGGAAGACCACTAGCTATAAGCATTGTTCTGGTCATGTCTTCCAGGGTTCGATTTTTGCGCTCAACCACCCCATTTTGTTGGGGTGTTCTTGGGGCTGAGAAGTTATGATCAACACCATGTTCATTACAATAGTTAATAAAACTTGCATTTTCAAACTCAGTTCCATGATCAGATCTCAAGCTAATTAAAGAGTGTCATACTCTCTTTTCAACCTTTTTGAGAAAGGCAATAAAATTCTCAAAGGTTTCATCTTTGGATGCCAAAAACAAGGTCCAAGTAAATCGAGAGTAATCATCCACTACAACAAGCACATACTTTTTCCCACCTCTACTGGTTACCCTCATGGGAACCACACAAATCAATGTGTAATAATTCTAGAGGTCGAGTAGTGCTTACACATTTTTTCGATTTAAAAGAAGATCTGACTTGTTTGCCTTTTGCACAAGCTTCACATACCTTGTCATCATTAAATTTGATGGAAGGTAGTCCAATAACTAGGTCTTTTGAAACAAGTTTGTTTAACAAAGATAAGCTTGCATGACCTAGTCTCTTGTGCCATAGCATTATATCATCATTTAATGCATTTAAACAAGTCATATTATTTTGGGGAAGAGTGGAAATACAAACTTTATAAACATTTTGACATCGCTTCCCCCTCAACACAACATCTCCTGTGTCGTCATTCACAACCAAGCAACGTGTTTTTGAAAACAGTACTAGGTTGTTCTTGTCACACAGTTAGGACACACTTAGCAAATTGTGCTTTAACCCATCAACTAAGAGCACATTATCAATTGAGTGGGAGAGAGTTTTACCGATATTACCTATACCGACAATTGTCCCAGACTTGCCGTTTTCAAATGCTACACTTCCACCATTCAGAGCTGTAAGTGAGAGAAAGTTTGATCTTTCACCAGTCATGTGCCGTGAACACCCACTATCAACAAACCACAACTGCCTGTTTCCAAGGGTGTTAGTGGGGTTGTTCGTAAGGTTGTTCTCTCTCACTTCAGCCTGCAAAACAAATCACGGGTTAGTTTTGGGAACCCAGATCCACTTGGGTCCCATTCTTTTAGACATGTAAAGCTCATCTTTTCTAATCCAGATTTGTTTCACATACCTTTCATTCTTTTCATTGGCATGTTTTCTTAAAGGCCAAGTGTATCTATAATGACCCGTTTTGCCACAATGAAAGCAAACAATGTTTTCAGGTAATCCCACATACTTTCTGTGAATTGGGTAGACTGTTCATTTAGGCTTATACCCAAGTCCCTTTTTGTTTCGACTGTGGTGAGTGTTTAACCAATCAAGGGCTTGTGAGGACTCGTTCCAGCGCTTGGTTGTGGTAAGCTCGTTTTCCAGTTTTTCTATATCAGCATGCAAACCTTTGTTCTCCCTGAGCAAGGACTCAACCATTCCTTCTACCTCAAAGAGTTTTTCCTCCATTCGAGAATAATCTCCTTCTTTTATAAAGAGGTTTTCTTTGAGCAAGTTAATATTCTCATGTAAACCGAGGTTTTCATTTTTAAGAATTTCATTTTCAAGTTCTAGGTCACGAACTTCTCTTTTTAGATCAGCACAAGTGTCTATCAAATTATATAGAAGTTCTTCTAAAGTAGCTTTGTTAAGACCATGTACCTTGCTCTTGAGATCTGAGAGGCTGATTGTTGATTCATCATCTGAATCTGAATCACTTTGTGCCATAAGTGCTACGACCCCTTCTTCAGCTTCAGATTCTCCTTCATCCTCAGAGGAATCTCCCCAAGCAGCCAGCATAGCTTTCGAGAATCGCTTGCCCAGATTGTTTACAGGGTGTTTTCGAACCTGTTTTCGAGGGTGTTCGGGCGTCTGATCTTCTCGAAGCAGAGGGCAATTTTTGACTAAGTGATCTGGTTTGCCGCACTTGAAACACCCTGTGAGCTGTTCTTTGGAGGTGTTTCTGGACTTGCTGAAGTCTTTTCTTTTGTTGTTTTCCTTGACCTTTTTGAAGAATTTCTTGAATTTTCTGGACATTAGGGCCATTTCTTCATCTTCAAGGTCAGAGTCAGTGTCCTCATGTGCTTTCAAGGCAAGCCCACGATCCTTCTTTTGCTCCTCTCTTTGCTGTGAGTTCTTTCGGAGTTCATAGGTCTGGAGATTACCAATCAACTCGTCGAGGGTGATCTTGTTCATGTCTTTAGCCTCTTGGATGGCTGTTACTTTGGCCTCCCACGTGCGAGGTAAAATTCTGAGGATTTTCCTCACCAACTCTTCAGTGGTGAAAGATCTTCCCAGGGATTTTAACTCGTTCGTGATGTGGGTGAACCGTGTATACATGTCCATCACAGTTTCATGATCACCCATATCAAACAACTCATATTGTCGCATAAGTAGCTCAATTCTAGATTGTTTAACTTGACTCGTACCTTCATGAGCAACTTGCAGAGCATTCCAGATAGCTTGGGCTGATTCACACTCAGAGATGCGAGTGTATTCATCGGGTCCTAGGCCAAAATATAGAAGCTTTTTGGCCTTGGCATTTTTCTCCATTTTCTTGTAGTCCTCGGCATCAAACTCTATGGATTCCTTGGGAACCTTCTTACTATCTTCAAGCACCTTGGTGGGAACAAGGGGCCCGTTCTTGATGAGCATCCATAATTCATAATCTTCTGCCTGAATATAGTTCTCCATCCTATTCTTCCACCAACTATAATGTTGGCAGTTGAAATAGGGTGGACGAGTAATGGATCGTCCTTCAAGAATTCCTTGTGGAGTACTCATCTTCAGAATCTCTCAAGGTGTTAACCTTTTGTAAGAGAACCTGCTCTGATACCACTTGTTGAGTTCGTGAGTATACAACCACAAGAGGGGGGTGAATTGTGGTGTCTGATTTTCGCGTTGTAAATAACAAACACCCTCACAGAGGTTGTTCTCAAATGACAAACACCCTGATAGCTTGTTTGCACAGGGTGTTCTCAAATATTGCAGATGCGAAAATCACCAAGATAAATGCGGAAAATAAAGCACACACAATTTTTACGTGGAAAACACCTCTAGCCCAACTGAGGTGTGAAAAACCACGACCTACCTCGTGTAGGATTTAACCACTTTCACTAACGGGCTTCACACGTTACAAATGTAACACACCTTGTTACAACTTGCAACCACGTAACCTTCTTCCCAAAGACAGGTTACACCACGTCCAACCTTCGCAAGATTAGACACGTCCAAGTCCACACGACTAGGACACACTCACTCACTTTTCTGATCCAAGATCAGGGTTACAAACACCTTACAGGGGGTGCTTCTCACTAAGCAGATGTAAGGTACAATGAAGATCCTATTATGCCAATGGTTTGAAAACTCAAATCAAACACAGCTTGTCACGGTTTTGCTTTTCAGAATGAAGCTCATGAATTTTAATGTGAAAACCGAGTTTCCTGATTTTTTCCAGATTTTTCAGAAAGCTGTGTTGCTTCTCTTTTTCAGTCTGAGTTTTTTCTATCTGCTTCTTGGCTTCTCTATGGGAGAGAAAAGCTGCGGTTTTTAAACACAAGGTCCAACGGTCAAAAACCAAAGAATCAGCTAAGTATGGAAAATGATTTGCAAACAAAATATATTCTCCAACGGCTAATGATGAATTTATCCCAAAATATAAGGGATTTTGTTATCTTAAAAGATAACCCTTATCTTCCCATAGCCGTGAAGAGGTTTAAAGAGATTTTCAGCTTTTACCAAATCCGAAAATATAGTCATAGGAATCTTTTGATTTGGCAAATCTCCCAAACCTATTTTCGCAAATCTCCATAATATTTTCAAGAACTATCCTCTCCAGAAAAATAGCAATTTTGAAATTCAAAGAAAGTATTCTGGAGATCTTGGCCAACCAAAATGAATTTTCAAAAATAATCGGGTATGGCCACTGCAGTTCAGAAACACCCTAGGCACCCTGTTTGCAGGGTTGTTCGCAACTGGTGTTCTGAAGTACTTTAGCGCAAATACCGATTCAAGAAGTGTTTAAAATGATGTTTTCAATATTGGCATATTAACAAGAGTCTAATTAAATAAAACCTATATACCCAAGACTTTTTGTTTTGAACCAGTCATCTTGTCCGATATTTGTAGAGCTGCTGTGAACACCAAGGCCACCTTGTTTGCTGGGGTTGTTCTTTGCATTGCTAGAGTTCAGGAACACGCTTTACAATCAACTGTCGAGATGGTGTTCTTGACTTAATATGGAATCACCAAGTAAAACCTGTCTAGAAGACTTGTTCTCACATGTAGCAAACCAGTTAATACAATAAAGATCACAAACACCAGTTAGGCCTGTTTGGAGATCGTGTTCGGAGCAACATTACTTGGACAAATTTTTACACTTGGATTTGTTATCATCAAAACTAAATATAATCAACACAAAGGATAAGAGAGAAATATTTTCGGTTTTGGTAAATATTTTCCAAAATCAGTTTTGCAAATCTCCCAAGTGATTTTCATATCAGAAGATTTCCTACAGCTTAAATTGCTGTCTTGGAATTTTATCAAAATATATTAGAGCTTTTGGCCAACCAGAATAAGTTTTCCAAAGTGACCGGGTTTGGCCGTTGCAGTTCAGAAACACCCTAGGTACCCTGTTTACAGGGTTGTTCAAACTTGGTGTTCTGAAGCAAATAGCGCAACCAATTCAAGAGTGGTTAGTTAGAGACTTTTCAAGTTTGGCATATTAACAAGAGTCTAAAAAATAAAACCTAAATTACCCAAGACATCTTGTTGTCGATCCAGTCATCTTGTTCAAGAGGAATACGCTGCCCCAACCACCTAGACCAACCTGTTTGTCAGGTTGTTCTTGTATCGCTTGAGTTCAGAAAGGCCTGTTTGCTGGATTGTCCTTGAAACACCTAGCCTGTTTGCCAGGTTGTTCTTGTATTGCTTGAGTTCAGGAAGTGATCTTAACACACAATCAACTCATCGAGGTGGTGTTCTGGACTTGAGCGTGAGTCATCAAGGTATGAGACCTGTTCTTAAGACTTGTTCTCAACATTCAGCAAACAAGTTAAGACGCATATTGAAAATAACAGTGTATGCCTGTTTGGAGAACTTTGTTTGGAGCAACATTACTTAAGAGCATTTTACACTTGGGTTTGTTGTCATCAAAACTGAATATACTAATTCAACAATTTCCCCCTTTTTGATGATGACAAACCAAGTGTCCATATTAAAAAAAATTGAATGCTGATAGGGATCCACGTAGGTACAAGGAGTTAGAGGTCAACCCACCCTATCGAGTCAAGGTCAGGCTCATTCGTCATACTTTGTCAATAGGTTACACTATTCTTCCCCCTTTTGGCATCATTAAAAAGCAAGAACAACAGGACGGTTGCAAGAAAAGCATATAAAGCATTGCAAATAGATATTTCATTGCAAAGAAAAGTAGTACAATGCCAAAACAACAAAACTAAGAGAGGAGGAGGAGGAGACTAGAGACCAGCCTAGACAATCAGGGAGCAGGGGGTGGTTTCGTTTGCAGAGGAGGAATGCTGGGGGCAAGGGTGGAGAGAAGGGCAAGCAAATCTTCATGGCGTTTGGCGGAGAGGGCTTGTTCCTCAGCAAGAGCAGCCTTGACGGCGGAGAGCTCATCCTTGAGGCGAGCATTGTCCTCAAGAACAGCCTCAACCTTGATGGAAGGTTGCCCAGAAACAGGTGGTCGAGGTGGTCGACGACCCTGTTTGGAGACTGACCCTTCGCCAACCTCATAGCCACACCCTAGCAGGGTGTCAATCCCAATCTCATCAATGATTTGGGCCGCCACTCTCCGTGTGAGCGCTATCCCAAAGTGCTCAAACACCCTTGTCAGCAGAAACCCATAGCCAAGATCATGGGCTCAGGTGGTGTTTGCAATTCGCCCTATGTGGCGAATCACGATTGCAGGGAGGTTTATTGGTTTCTCCCGATCCAGTAGGTCCACCAGACATTGATTGAGGGCATCTGTTGAGTTTTGCCCTTGACCTCGCGGAATTATGTTCTTGATGGTGAACATAAACAGTAGTTGGTGCAGGGAGGTCATTTCACCCTTCTTAACCGAGAGGGGTGTTCTCAGGCCCTGTTTCTGACTGAGGCGTTGGGACACCTCTAGGAGCCTGGCTGTTGCCAGGGCAGTCTTGTCTTCCCTCACATACACAGCAAAGCCTTGTGAGGGCACCCCCAATATTTTCCCAAGTGTGGGCGCATCAACCTTAATGCCTTGCCCATTCACAAAACTTGTCACCACCCCTTTGGTGACACTGCAGTTGGCGTAAAACTCAGCCAACTCAGGCACAGAACACCCCAACTGGGTGTTTGCAAACAAGTCGAGCTAGCCTTGGACTCGCAACTTGTTCAGGAACACCCCCAGACTCTGTTCCTCAAAAAAACGTACATTTACTACCTTCCCCCTGACGACATTGCGCTTAAGTAATTGCGCATGCTAGTCAGACATAGGAGAGGCAGTGGACTTCTTTGGGCGTTTGGGAGGAGGAACAAAGGTGGTAGCGTCTGGTAGGAGAGCTGTTCCGGGCTTTCTTTTGAGGGGTGAGTTTGCAGGAGAGGGCTTCACAGCAGGTTTAGAGGTTGATTTTTGAGGGGCTTGATCTTCAGAGGACTCGGAGAACACCAGTGTCCCCTGTTTGAAAGAGGTGTTCTCAGAGTCAGAACTCGAGAACCCCTCGGTAGAAGAAGAGGAAATCTCCTCGATGATTGGAGCAGAGGGTTTGGAGATACGGGGAGCGGATTGAAAAGCTATTCTTGCAGATTTGCGAGAAGGCTTGGAGGATTTTGGAGAAGAGGGAGTTTGAGAGGGCTGAGACCTTGGTTGTGGCCTTGTTCTTGGCGTTCTACTGCGCCTGGCCACTATTTTCACCCTTTTCCCTTTCTCTCCGGTTGGAGCAACCGGAGTAGTGAGTTCAGCCTCAGGGAGAGAATCCTTCTCCTGACTCTCCTCTGATGTCTCATTTGAATTCCCTCGGAAATCGACATTCAGATCCTCCACACACACGGCATCAAAAGAGTCTTTCCCTGTTTCTGGCACTCTTTCAGGAAACAGCCCAAAAGAACAGGGTTCGAAATTATCACTAAACCCTTTAGAGGTTTCCAAGATTTTGTCTTGAGGCCCCGATGGTGCACCCTCCGACTTTACTTTAATGGGACATGCAACTGACCCCACAAGAAACACCAATTCCCTTCCACAATTGAAGGGAATATCGTCCATCCCTATCCCGACTGACTTTAGGAACAAGCTTTTCAGAAATTTGAAAGGCTTGTACAGGATTGGGCGAGCGGGAGCAGGGATTGAGGACACAAGAACCAGGGCTTTTGAGTGAGAGGTGTTGTTGGAAGCCATTGTTGCTAGAGGAGAGAGATTAGGGTTTAAGGCTATTTGCAGGGTTTGCTTTTGAGCGAGATGAAGTCAGGTGAAAAGAAGAACTGAGAACAGGGCATTTAAAGAGAGAGAGAGCACCCAAAATCTTTTAAAGATCTCTAGGTTTGCAACGGGTGAGAACATTAAAGGCGTGTGCCTTGGTAAGGAGGGAGGTTTAAAGAAAACACATTCCCATATGCATCGAACAACCAAGGGACGTACCTGTTCTTTCCGTTCGATCAAGATACCTGCCTGTTCTTCGCCGTTTGATCTTGATTTGACTCATTGGTACTAGGGGTGGCAGAGCTGCTCCAGTGATCCTTAGTACATCCCCTTATGCTGCACTCTTTGTATAAATTAAAAAAAAACGCACGCAATTCGAGTGTATGCACTCATTGTACATAAATCACATCAGTTGCTAATAAGATTTGCAAACAAGGGGAGAGAACAGGGTGTAGAGGTTGTTTTTACCAAACCTAGTTCATGTCTTGGAAACAAGTATCTCAGGGTGTTCTTACCAACCCTAGTTCCAGTCTATTTCTCTCAAATTGATCTCTAGCTAGTGCCTTAGTGAATATATCAGCAATTTGATTTTCCGTTGTGCAAAAATTCATAGAAATTAAACCCTTTTCAACATTATCTCTCAAGAAATGATGTCGAATGTCAATATGCTTTGTTCTTTTATGTTGACATGGATTTTTGGCAATGTTAATTGCACTTGTGTTATCACAAAAAATAGGAATGCATCCAGTGTCAACACAAAAGTCCTTAAGCTGTTGCCTTATCCACAACAGTTGAGCACAACATGAAGCTGCTGCAACATATTCAGCTTCTGCTGTGGACATGGCAACTGAATGTTGCTTCTTGGTAGCCCAAGATACCAAACAAGGTCCAAGAAAGTGAGCCATACTTGAGGTACTCTTTCTATCAACTAGGAATCCAGCATAGTCAGCGTAAGCATATCCAATAAGATCAAAATTGCAACCTCTAGGATACCATAAAGCTAAATTGGGTGTATGCTTCAAACATCTTAGTATCCGTTTAACAGCTTTAAGATGGGTTTCCTTAGGATTAGACTGAAAACGGCCACATAAACCAACACTAAAAATAATATCCGGTCTACTAGCGGTTAGGTATAGGAGTGACCCAATCATGCCCCTATAGAGTTTCTCCTCAACTGAAGGACTCCCATCATCCATAACCAACTTGGTTGAAGGAGAAATAGGAGTGTCTATGGATTTGGCCGACTCCATCCCAAAACGCTTAAGTAGCTCCTTGATATACTTTTGTTGATGGATCATGGTGCCGTTTGGAGTTTGCTTGATTTGTAAGCCTAAGAAAAAGTTAAGCTCACCTATCATGCTCATCTCAAACTCACTCCTCATCATATTTGAAAATTCATTGCATAAATCATGATGAGTTGCACCAAATACAATGTCATCAACATATATTTGGACAATTAATAAATGTTCCCCCTTAGTTTTTAGAAACAAGGTATTGTCTACCTTGCCTCTTCTAAAATTATTTTCAAGTAAAAAACTTGACAAATGTTCATACCAAGCTCTAGGAGCTTGTTTTAAACCATAAAGAGCTTTGTCAAGTTTAAAAACATGGTTAGGAAATTCACTGTTTTCAAAACCAGGGGGTTGTTTGACATACACCTCTTCTTTAAGGTATCCGTTTAGGAATGCACTTTTCACGTCCATTTGATATAGCTTGATTTCCATATGAGCTGCAAAGGCTATTAGGATTCGAATAGCCTCAATTCTAGCAACTGGTGCAAAGGTTTCTTCATAATCGATCCCTTCTTCTTGGTTATACCCTTGAACAACCAGCCGTGCCTTGTTCCTAGTGACTGTTCCTGACTCATCCAGTTTGTTTCGGAACACCCACTTGGTTCCAATGATTGTTCTCTCTGCAGGTTTAGGTACCAGGTGCCATACTCTGTTGCTTTCAAATTGATGGAGCTCTTCTTTCATTGCCGTGACCCAATCTGAATCTGCAAGAGCTTCATTCACATTCTTTAGCTCAATGTTAGATAGAAAAGCATAGAAAGCACAGAAATTCTTAAGCTTAGACCTAGTTTGCACTCCACTGTTAATATCAGACAGAATTTGATCAAGGGGGTGTGAACTATGGTGCTTCCATGGTCGTGGAGTAAGTGGATCCACAGACACATGCGCTACTCTAGCCGGAATATTTGGAGAATCAGGCTCACGAACACCTCCTGAGCCTGTTTCTGCACCTGTTTGTAAGCCTGTTCCTGAAGAACATCGTCCCGAACAGGGTTCAACGGTGTTTCCCCCTGTTTGGTGTTCACCTTGCCTGCCGTTTTGAGGAACAACTTCTGGGTCTGTTGTCTCTATGGTGTTCTTACCTTGTCTCTCATGGGGCAACACTTCTTTTCGGATAAGACCTAATTCAAACTCTTCTTCCTGTGCACCATTCTTATTTAAGGTGTTAGATTCATCAAAAAGCACATGCACACTTTCCTCAATGCACAAGGTTCTTTTGGTAAAGACTTTGTATGCCTTGCTGTGAGAGGAATAACCGAGAAATATTGCCTCATCACTCCTGGGATCAAACTTTCCTAAAGCATCCTTCTCATTATTATGCACAAAACACCTACAACCGAATGTTCTTAAATGCATAATGTTGGGCTTTCTGCCTTTGAAGAGTTCGTAGGGAGTTTTGTTCAAAATAGGTCTAATCATACATCTATTCATAATGTAACATGATGTGTTCAAAGCTTCTGCCCAAAAGTTCCTAGGAAGACCACTAGCAATAAGCATTGTCCTAGTCATGTCTTCTAGGGTGCGGTTTTTACGCTCAACCACCCCATTCTGTTGGGGTGTTCTTGGGGCCGAGAAGTTATGATCAACACCATGCGTATTACAAAATTCTGTAAAACTTGCATTTTCAAATTCAGTACCATGATCAGACCTCAAGCTAACCAATGAGTGTCCTACTCTCTTTTCAACCTTTTTGAGAAGGGCAATAAAATTCTCAAAAGTTTCATCCTTGGAGGCCAAGAACAGGGTCCAAGTAAATCGAGAGTAATCATCCACTATGACAAGCACATACCTCTTCCCACCTCTACTTGTTATCCTCATAGGACCACATAGATCAATGTGTAATAATTCAAGAGGTCGGGTAGTGCTAACACACCTTTTTGATTTAAAAGACAATCTGACTTGTTTTCCTTTTGCACAAGCTTCACATACCCTATCATGGAAGGCAGTCCAATAACCAAGTCCTTGGAGACAAGTTTGTTTAAAAGAGTAAGGCTCGCATGACCTAGTCTCTTGTGCCAGAGCATTATATCATCATTCACAGCACTCAAACAAGTCAGGTTGTTTTGGAGAAGTGTGGAAATACAAACTTTGTAAACATTTTTGTGACGCTTCCCCTTTAACACAACGTCTCCTGTGTTGGCATTGACAACCAAGCAATGTGTTCGTGAGAACACCACTAGATTGTTCTTGTCACATAGTTGGGACACACTTAGTAAATTATGCTTTAAACCATCAACTAAGTGCACATTATCAATTGAGTGGAAGAGAGTTTTACCAATGCTACCTATACCGACAATTGTCCCAGACTTGCCGTTTCCAAAAGCCACGCTCCCACCGGTTGAAGCTGTAAGTGAGAGAAAGTTTGATTTTTCTCCGGTCATATGCCGCGAACACCCACTATCAACATACCACAGCTGCCTGTTTTCAAGGTTATTTTCTGAGCTATTTGCCAGGGTGTTTCTTACCCTGTTTGCTGGGTTGTTTGTGGGGTTGTTCTCTCTCACTTCAGCCTGCAAAACAAATCAAGGGTTAGTTTTGGGAACCCAGATCCACTTGGGTCCCATTCTTTTAGACAAATAAAGCTCATCTTTCCTAATCCAGATTTGTTTCACATACCTTTCATTCTTTTCAATGGCATACCTTCTTGAAGGACATGAATATTGATAGTGACCAGTTTTACCACAATGAAAGCAAACAATGTTTTCAGGTAATCCCACATACTTTCTATGGATTGGGTAAACGGTTCGTTTAGGCTTATATCCAAGTCCCCTTTTATTTCGACTGTGGTGAGTGTTTAACCAATCAAGGGCTTGTGAGGACTTGTTCCACAACCTGTTTGTGGCAAGGTCATGTTCTGTACGTTTTGCTTTAGCCGACAGGTTCTTGTTTTCAGCAAGCAAAACTTCGACCTTTTCTTTAAGCTCAAGGGTTTCCTTTTCAGCCTTGGCTTGATTGGTGGTATATTTTACTTCGTTCAAGATCAAGGTCTCCCTAAGGTCATTTATGGTTTGATGTGAAGCTAGAATTTCTCTTTCAGCCTCAAGTTTCTCATTCTTAAGGATCTCATTTTCTAGTTCTAGGTCTCGGACATCTCGTTTCAATTCAGCACAAGTATCCATCAAGGTATACAAAAGTTTTTCGAGAGTTGCTTTATTGAGGCCATGTACCTTGTTCTTGAGATCAGTCAAGATGTTTGTGGATTCATCATCTGAGTCTGAGTCACCTTGTGCCATGAGAGCTACAACATCTCCTTCACTTTCAGATTCACCTTCATCCTCAGAAGAGTCTCCCTAGGCAGCAAGCATAGCCTTCGAGAATCTTTTGCCTGAGGTGTTCACAGGTAGTTTTCAAACCTGTTTTCTGGGTTGTTCGAACTCCTGCTCTTCTCGAAGCAGAGGGCAGTTTTTCACAAGGTGATCTGGTTTGCCACATTTAAAACACCCTGTGAACTGTTCTCGGGGGGTGTTTCTGGATTTACTGAAGTCCTTTCTTCTGCTGTTTTCTTTGACCTTTTTGAAGAATTTCTTGAACTTTCGTGTCATTAAGGCCATCTCTTCATCCTCAAGGTCAGAGTCATCATCCTCTTGTGCTTTCAAGGCAAGCCCACGATCCTTCTTCTGCTCCTCTTTTTGTTGTGAGTTCTGAGTTCATAGGTTTGAAGATTGCCAATCAACTCGTCGAGGGTGATCTTGTTCATGTCTTTAGCTTCTTGGATGGCTGTCACCTTCGCTTCCCAAGACCGAGGCAAAATCCTTAGAATCTTCCTCACCAGCTCTTCTGTGGTGAAGGATTTTCCCAGGGATTTTAGCTCGTTTGTTATGTGGGTGAAGCGTGTGTACATATCCATCACGTTCTCACGATCACCCATATCAAACAACTCATATTGCCTCATGAGTAGCTCAATACGTGATTGTTTGACTTGACTTGTTCCTTCATGAGCTACTTGGAGGGCATTCCATATCTCCTGGGCTGACTCACACTCCGAGATACGTGTATATTCATCTGGACCTAGGCCAAAATATAATAGCTTCTTGGCCTTGGCATTCTTTTCCATTTTCTTATAGTCTTCAGCATCAAACTCTATGGGTTCCTTGGGAACCTTCTTACCATCTTCAAGCACCTTGGTGGGAACAAGGGGCCCGTTCTTGATGAGCATCTATAACTCATAATCTTCTGCCTGAATATAGTTTTCCATCATATTCTTCCACCAACTATAATGTTGGCCGTTGAAATAGGGTGGCCGAGTAATGGATTGCCCTTCAAGGATTCCTAATGGTATACTCATCTTCAGAATCTCTCAAGGTGTTAGCCCTTTTGTGAGAGAACCTGGCTCTGATACCACTTGTTGAATTTAGGAGTACTTACCCACAAGAGGGGGTGAATTGTGGTGTTCGATTTTCGCGTACTTACTGACAAACACCCTCCTGATTGCAGAGGTTGTTCTTGAATTACAAACAACCTTCTGACTTGTTTGCACCAGATGTTTTCAATTTGCTCAAAGGCGAAAATCAACAAGATAAATGCGGAAATAAAGCACACACAATTTTTCCGTGGAAAACACCTCTAGCCCAACTGAGGTGTGAAAAACCACGACCTACCTCGTGTAGGATTTAACCACTTTCACTAACGGGCTTCACACATTACAAATGTAACACACCTTGTTACAACTTGCAACCACGTAACCTTCTTTTCTAAGAAAGGTTACACCACGTCCAAATCTCACCAGATTGGATACGTCCAAAGTCCACACGACTGAGGACCACTCACTCACTTTTCTGATCCAAGATCAGGGTTACAAAACACCTTACGGGGGTGCTTCTGATTTAAGCAGATGTAAGGTACAATGAGGTCCTAGTATGCCAATATCTTGAAAGCTCAGCTTAAATACAACTTGTCTCGGTTTTTCTTTTCTCAAGAGTAGTTCGAAAAATTCTTCTCACTAGAAAAACCACTTTTGCACTTCTCCCTTTTTGCGTATGTTGTGTATGTTTCTCGTTTTTTCTTCTCTTGTGAATGGGAGTGAAATGTTGAGTTTTTAAACAAAAAATCCAACGGTCAAAAACAAGGAGAAGTGATAAAATCAGCTATGTTTAGCAAAGAGAGATTTTTGCTTAGCACAGAGAATTCCAACGGCTAAAAGATCCAATGAGGATAGAGTTTCCCAATATTGTAGGGATTTGATTTTGGAGGATAAAAGACTATCTTTTCCCCTTAAAAATAGCCGTGAAATACCTGGAAAAGAATCTCAGCTTGAATTTTGAATTAATCACTTTCCAAAGGATAAGAGAGAAATATTTTCGGTTTTGGTAAATATTTTTCAAAATCAGTTTTGCAAATCTCCCAAGTGATTTTCATATCAAAAGATTTCCTACAGCTTAAATTGCGGTCTTGGAATTTTATCAAAATATATTAGAGCTTTTGGCCAACCAAAATAAGTTTTCCAAAGTAACCGGATTTGGCCGTTACAGTTCAGAAACAACCTAGGTACCCTGTTTACAGGGTTGTTCAAACTTGGTGTTCTGAAGCAAATAGCGCAATCAATTCAAGAGTGGTTAGTTAGAGACTTTTCAAGATTGGCATATTAACAAGAGTCTAAAAAATAAAACCTAAATTACCCAAGACATCTTGTTGTAGATCCAGTCATCTTGTTCAAGACGAATACGCTGCCCCAACCACCTAGACCAACCTGTTTGCCAGGTTGTTCTTGTATCGCTTGAGTTCAGAAAGGCCTGTTTGCTGGATTGTCCTTGAAACACCTAACCTATTTGCCAGGTTGTTCTTATATTGCTTGAGTTCAGGAACTGATCTTAACACACAATCAACTCATCGAGGTGGTATTCTTGACTTGAGCGTGAGTCATCAAGGTATGAGACCTGTTCTTAAGACTTGTTCTCAACATTCAGCAAACAAGTTAAGACGCATATTGAAAATAACAGTGTATGCCTGTTTGGAGAACTTTGTTTGGAGCAACATTACTTAAGAGCATTTTACACTTGGGTTTGTTGTCATCAAAACTGAATATACTAATTCAACAATGTCCCTCAATAAACTAGTTCAGTCAACCTAGGTTACTCTACTCATTTAACCTATATAACCCCAAAATCCTGATATTTTAACCCGGATAATTCAATAAATATTCCAAAACCCCCACACAAATACAATACAGATATACATGTACGTGTATGTGCGTGTGTGTGCACACACACACGCACACATGTACATATATGCATATGCATGTACATATGTATGTATGCAAGTATGTATGTGTACGTATATATGTGTGTGTGTGCGTGTATATCTATATACACACATATATATATATATACATATATATGTGTATATATATATATATATATATATATATATATACATATATATATATATAAATATATATATATACATATATATATGCATATATAAAAATATATACATATATGTATATATATATACATATATATATATATATATATATATATATATATATATATATAATATATAAATATATATATATATAATAGATATAGATATAAATATAGACGTATCAATATACATATATACATATATATATATATATATATATTATATATATATATATATATATATATATACATGTGTGTGTGTGTACATATGCGTGTGTGCGTGTGTGTGCGTATATATATATATATATATATATATATATATATATATATATATATATATATATATATATATATATATATATATATATATATATATATATATAGATATACATACATATATATATATATGTACATATATATGAATACATGTACAAATATATATATACATACATATATATTTATCTCTCTCTCTCTCTCTCTCTCTATATATATATACATATATATGTATATACACACACACACACACACACACATATGTATACACCTATATATATATGCACACACTTATATATATATATATATATATATATATATATATATATATATATATATATATATATATATATATATATATATATATATATATATATATATATATTTATATATAAAATATATATATATATATATATATATATATATATATATATATATATATTACATACATATATAT
>JAKOGI010002098.1:0-12500 GCA_029747015.1 Carnegiea gigantea
TTTTTACCCAAGGAAACTACGTATGTTGTCTTATTCCTGGTGCATGCCCCTTATTACTTCATCCGTCTCATATTCATTGTCAAAAACATCCTTTAATTTCTTTAGTCCTATATTATTTTTAAAATTTGCTTTTCTGAGGATGCACAAATGTTTTTATTGGTTGAAAACTCATTTCAACAACGTAAATGCCTTTACTGATTTTATCATATTTCCTAGAAATGACTATGAATATAGGACAGATGGAGCATTCAAGTTTTGGCCTCCACGACCTTGACCTCTCCTCCTCCTCCTGTGCCCCATTCAAAAGGATACCTATAATCCTGTAGCAATTCGGCTCTTCATGTCTGAAGTGCCCAAAATGTTTGCAAGCACCCTTCTAAGCAATCGTGAACTACACCTTTCTTGCTAGGGAGACGATAAAGATAACCTTTGTTTCAGTTCGATTAAGTATGCTGCTCATAAGCTTTTTAGGGTTTTTCTCTGGTTGAATCATCTTAAGGATTTTGTCAAGTGAAGAAAGGGGCTCTATAGTGAGAATTTGACTTTAATTTGTGAGCATGATTCCTCATTCAACCCCATCAAAAAATTAATGGGTTTTTTCTTCATCCATCATCTGGACAATTTTTTTTTTTTTTATCACACCACATGTGCTGTTCGCATGTCCACTTAGGAGCCTTCACTTGATTCCCTAATTCACTCTAGTATCTCGCGAGTTTGGAATAAAATTCCACAACTTCAAGTCCACCCTTTTTGCAATCTGCATTATGTTTTGCGGCATTGGCAACAACATACAAAAATGGTTATATTGTTCCTTCGACCATTGATCAAGAATTTTGATTTTTTGAAAGTTACTACTTGTTCATATTTCCCTACATCAGCTGTGCTAGCTGTTTCTGCATATGCAACACAGATATGTAGCTTTGAGTCAATCACAATAAGAATCCAGTAACATATCATAGAATTCACCATCTTCCATGCCTAAATTTGGATTAATCTTCTCCTACATTTGGCTCTTAACATTTTTAGCATTCCATCAATGAATCCTAGTTTGTTGTTTTCTTTCAGAGTCGCTTTTACTGCCTTCTCCCACAGGCTATAGTCTTTGTCATTAAACACTATTGTTGTTATTAAAGCCCTTGAACCTTCTAAAGTATGCGGATAGTAGGTTGAGTGATTTTCAATCACAAAATTCTTCTTCCCAATGTCACCCTTATTAACAAAGTGTAATTGATTGAGGATGTAGTATTTCTCTGATGCCATGAAGATAAACAAAGAAAGGAGGAGCACAAGATGATTTTATTTGTATTACTTGTGCTGCTCTATTGTGGTATACCGTGTACAAACTCACATTTTATATACAAGTGCTCCTAAACCCAAAACCCCACCTGGCTAGCTTGGCAAGATTCCAAAAAAATACAAGAAAATATTACCAAGGACATTCGCATAAAAGATACTGCTAAGTATGGATAAATATTCATAATATCACTTGAGATATTTAATGGTATAGGCTATAAGATATTATTCGGATTGAATAGGGTTCATTTACAATCAATCATCCCATGATCATCATTGTTTTGATAGCTCAAATCCAAATATAAATTTCAATTTGTATTTTATATGACGATGAGGATGAACACCATATGCATTTGTTCAGGGAATGTCCCCTAGTAGGAGCTACCTGGGCTAAGTTCCTCCTTAACACCTCAATGCCAGATTATGAGGTTTTCTTTACTCCAATGTGGGAGCATTGGATAAATATCAATCTTTCTTATATTTTAGGAGAACAATGGGGTGTCAAATTTGTAGTGATTTGTCGGCAAATTTGGTGTTATAAAAACACTGTATGTTTTGATATTATAAAAAACTGTGTTTGATAGGGTTTGTCGAATTACTCGGTTGTTTTGGCAACATATTAATAATGATATCAAATTCATTGCTATAGTGCAGGATTCTCTTGATCTGCAACATTGAGCAGAAGATTATATCATGGAAACCGCAAAATACGCTTACATTCAGCTAACGTTGATATTTCAGAACTCGACTAATCAATGGCATTTGGAGCTACTGTCATACATGATGCTGAATTCAAATGGTCTCTAGATGTAACTCATCAAGTAATTATACACCATTGTTAGGAAATAAATAATTGTATAGATTTTATTATTTGTTATTATTTGTGTTTCCTATTTCTATGTAACTAGAATTGTCATGTTTCCTTATTATTGTATGGCTAGGAGTCTTAGGCGGCAAGCTGATCAAACCCTTGGTGTATATAATATTGCATGTACACAGCAGAATGGAAGAGGAAGAGGAATTGTCTATATACAAATTTATTCAATCATATCTCTCCTCTTTTATTTCATGGTATCAGAGCAAGGTTATCAAAATTATCAAGTTCATATTTTTCAATCATGAGTGGAGGAGGAAAGAAGAGGTTTGTGATTGAATCTCATTCACCATATTATTTACACCCGTCGGAAGGACCCGGGGTGTTGATAACAGCTGTAATTTTTGATGGCAAGAACTTTGATTTATGGGAAAGAGCTGTAAGAACAGCTCTAATAGCGAAGAACAAGCTGGGGTTCATCGATGGAACCCTGACACGTCCAGCAGAGACAAGCGACGTGGATTTTTCAGAAGTTAATGCATGGGATATGGCGAATTCCATGCTATGTTCATGGCTTCTCAATATTATTGATCCGAAGCTACGTATGAGTGTGGCATATTCAGAAACAGCGTATGCTATGTGGAATGATTTGAAAAGGAGATATTCGGTGACAAACGCACCAAAAATACACCAACTGAAGGCCGCAATAGCAGATTGTAAGCAAGGGAATCTTGACGTTGGAGAGTTCTATTCAAAGCTAACAAATTTATGGAATGAACTAAACAATCATGTGAAGGTTCCATTCTGTACATGTAAGAACTGTGAGTGTGGAGTGTCAAAGAAAATTGTTGCTATGTATGAGGAAGAGAAATCTCATCAATTTCTGATGGGATTAAACGATGATCTATATTCTCAAGTGAGGGGTCAAATTCTCACTCAAGATCCGCTCCCCCCTCTTGGTAAGATTTTCAATATAATATTGCAGGAAGAAAATCATAAAAAGATGATGGTTCAACGTGAGAGTAGACCCGAGACTGCCGCCGCTTTCGCTGTCAACAACGTGCCCAGAACAACACAATTTCAAGTTGGAAGACCAATATGTAAACATTGTGGGAAGATAGGCCATGAAGAAGGTAGCTGTTTTGAGTTGATTGGCTACCCGGATGGATGGGTGGCTCGAAGAAGCAGTCGAGGACGCGGCAGAGGGGGACGCGGAGGTCGCAGCACAGGAGGGCACGGCAGAGGTACCGGAGCAGCGTACACTGTCCAGACAGCACTAGAAGAGCCCAGGCAGACAAACGCTGATGGAGGCCGTGCGACTATACCAGGAATTTCAGCTGAACAATTGCAAAAGCTACTAACTCTCATTGAGACCCCGAAAGCTGGTAATGAGAAGTTATCAGGTAAAAGTGAATGGCTATTAGACAGTGGAGCTTCGTATCATATGACTGGAGAGTTGAGCAAGTTAACACAAACGTATGATGGTCATCCGATTATAGTCAACATGCCCAACGGTCAATATAGCGTAGCCACTAAACGTGGCCTGGTTCAACTCAACTCCACTGTTATCCTTCATGACGTTTTATACGTACCTGATTTAAATTGCAATTTAATTTCTATTGCGCAGCTTATAAATGAGTTATTTTGCACAGTAACTTTCACTCACAAATTATGCGTTATACAGGACCATTCTACGAGGAGGCCGATTGGACTGGGTGAACAAAGAAGAGGGGTCTTTTTCTTCAAGGACATCCAACCAGAAAGTATTCAAGTCAACAAGGTTACTACTTCTGAGCTATGGCATCGTAGGCTTGGACATCCGAGTCACCAAGTTATGTCCTTTTTGTCAAGTAGCATTGGAGGTCTTAATAATAAGCGTATAGATGTATGTGATGTGTGTTTTAGAGCTAAACAGACTCGTATGCCGTTCCCTATTAGCAATAATAACGCTTCAGAGTGTTTTGATTTAATACACTGTGATATTTGGGGTGCCTATCAAATTGAGTCCTTATGTGGAGCCCACTATTTCTTAGCTATTGTTGACGATGCCAGTCGTGGTACTTGGGTATTTTTGATGAAAGAAAAAAGTGAAGCCTCTAAATTGCTTAAAAATTTCTGTCTAATGATCAAGACTCAATTTGCTCAGAGTGTTAAAGTAATAAGGAGTGATAATGGAGCCGAGTTCACTTCTGGGCTCATGAAGCAATTCTATGGAGAACAAGGTATAATACATCAAACGAGTTGTACAGACACCCCGCAACAGAATGGTAGGGTTGAACGAAAGAATCGGCATATTCTGAATGTTGCTCGGGCTCTTCGTTTCCAAGCTAATCTTCCATTAGAATTTTGGGGAGAATGTGTTTTAACAGCAGCATACCTAATTAATCGAACTCCCGCATCAACCTTGCATGGGAAGACCCCTTATGAGATACTTTTCCGAGCCAGGCCTACATATGCGCATATTAAAATTTTTGGTTCCTTGTGCTATGCTCACCGATATCAGCGACAGAAGGATAAATTTGCTGCGCATAGTAGAAGATGTATATTTGTAGGCTATCCCTTTGCTAAAAAGGGATGGAAGGTTTATGACCTCGAAACGAACGAACTATTTGTAAGCCGAGACGTTATTTTTCATGAGGACATATTTCCCTATTCTACTCAAGGAGAAAAGGAAGCCGTACGAAGGCAAAATTTGGGAAGTTCCTTTGACTTTGAAGAAAGCCGTGAGCTACTGCACATAACTCAGTACCATGATGATTCTCAGCCATCACAGTTCCGCACTAGAAGAGAACCAATGGCCCAGCCTTCTGACTCCACGAAAGACCAAAGCAGCGAAGAAAACAATATGGGTCCTGAGCTTGCTGAGGAGATTGGGGTGCCTGAGCATACTGGGCCTGCTGAGAGCAATGATAGTCACGCGGCTGGTATTGAAACACCGGTTGGTGGGCCCAGCGTGTTGGTAAACAGGGGGAGTAATATGCTCCAGGCAGAAGAAAATCTAGGTAGAAATCAACGCAACAGGAAAGCACCGAGACATTTAGAAGATTATTTGTGCTATGCTGCTCGCTCAAAGGACCCCCCTTCTTCGAACCCATTACAAAAGGCCTCTTCAGGTAAACCATATCCTGTAGCTAATTATATTACTTGTGCTAAATTCTCAACTGCGCATAGAAATTATCTTGCTGCTATCACCAAAATTGTTGAGCCTAGGTATTTTCATGAGGCTGTAAAGGACATAAAGTGGAGAGAAGCTATGGCCAAGGAGATCGAAGCTCTAGAGCTGAACAAGACTTGGACAATTGAGGATCTGCCTCCTAACAAGAAACCCATAAACTGTAAATGGGTATATAAAGTTAAGTACAACTCTAATGGGACGATTGAGCGCTACAAGGCACGACTTGTGATTCGAGGAGATGAACAGATTGAGGGATTTGACTATCATGAAACCTTTGCACCAGTAGCTAAAATGGTGAGTGTTCGATGTTTCCTAGCAGTGGCTATTGCAAAAGGTTGGGAGCTTCATCAAATGGACGTGCATAATGCATTTCTGCATGGCGATTTGGACGAGGAAGTTTATATGCGACTTCCTCCAGGTTTTCGTCCATCAGGTGCTAACAAGGTTTGTAAACTCAGGAAATCACTTTATGGACTTAAACAGGCACCGCGTCAATGGTTCGCTAAACTTTCTTCAAAATTGCTTGAATATGGTTTTGTCAAATCATATGCAGATTATTCCCTATTTACTTATCGAAAAGGTGATATATTTATGGCATTGCTAGTTTATGTGGACGATTTGGTGCTTACAGGAAACGATCCTGTAGCTTGTGCTGAGTTTAAATCTTATTTGAACAGTTGCTTTCATATTAAAGATTTGGGCCCTCTAAAATACTTCCTAGGAATTGAAGTAGCAAGAAGTCCGCATGGTTTGTTTTTGTGCCAAAGAAAGTATGCCTTGGAAATTATTGAGGAGTGCGGACTTCTTGGATCAAAGCCGGTGGCTTTTCCAATGGAAGCTAACCATAGACTCGCAGTTGATGAGAGTCCATTGATCAAGGATCCTACTCGATATAGACGTTTGGTTGGGAGGCTCATCTACCTCACCATCACGCGACCTGAGTTGTGCTATGCGGTACATATATTGTCCCAGTTCATGCAAGGACCTACCGAAGCTCATATGGAAGCTGCTCGACGTGTTCTGAGATATCTAAAAGGAAATCCAGGTCAAGGTTTGTTACTCAAGGCAGATGCAGATCTGAATGTTTTTGCTTTTTGTGATTCAGACTGGGGAGCATGTCCCCTCACTAGAAGATCCTTAACTGGCTATTTTGTTACCATTGGTGGGTCTCCTGTATCTTGGAAGACGAAGAAACAAAGTACAGTATCTAGATCATCAGCAGAAGCTGAATATCGTGCTATGGCCACTGTGACTAGTGAATTGATATGGATTAAATCTTTCCTGGGTTCTTTAGGTATCTTTCTTGCCAAGCCTATGAAGCTATACTGCGACAATCAGGCTGCATTACATATTGCTAAAAATCCTGTTTTCCATGAACGCACAAAGCATATAGAGATTGATTGTCACTTTGTTCGAGAACGTCTCCTTCTCAAAGACCTTGAAACTAGATATGTCGCATCCCGGAATCAGGTTGCAGATATTTTCACTAAACCTCTAGGCACGCAACAGTTTCAGTTTTTAAGGTCCAAGTTGGGCATTCTTAATCCTCATGCTCCAACTTGAGGGGGAGTGTTAGGAAATAAATAATTGTATAGATTTTATTATTTGTTATTATTTGTGTTTCCTATTTCTATGTAACTAGAATTGTCATGTTTCCTTATTATTGTATGGCTAGGAGTCTTAGGCGGCAAGCTGATCAAACCCTTGGTGTATATAATATTGCATGTACACAGCAGAATGGAAGAGGAAGAGGAATTGTCTATATACAAATTTATTCAATCATATCTCTCCTCTTTTATTTCTCCTCTTTTATTTCAACCATATACTCTATGCAATGTTGTATACATTAAAGGAAGCATTAATTTAGGAGTGGAACTAAAAGGTTGGATAATTTTGGAGCCATATTTGAACACAAGCTGCAGGCAGGTCCCATACGCTACCGCTTGGACAAAGAATGAACATTGAACCCTTGCTCACAAATTCTCACTTAATAATCGTCCTTGCAATTTAACTTTGCACAAAGAATGAACCTTGCACCTACAGTATTTGCTATTTGAACACGAGGCTTTGGCAACCCTTATCCTTCATCACAGTTCTCACTCGATACTCTCTCATGGTCACGTCTTGTAGTTTATAAAGTGGTTAGTGTTTGCAAAATTAAGGTTGTTTTCTAACACCCATTTTGCTATTAAAGATGTAGTCAGATCGACATATTTCAAACAATTTCATGATGTGAGCCTTGACACTTATCGTATTAATTTCTTAATTTAATATAATTTTCATTGGTTTTCGGAAAAAAAAAGAAATCCTAATGGAACGTGATCTATTAAAAGATGATAGTACTTCTTACTTTTACAATTTAGTGAGGCATTGGGGAGAGAGTTGGGGGGCGGGAGGGCGAGTGAAAATAGGTAAGAAGATAGAATGTAACATTATCCTCTCATTTTTAAATTTTAAACATCCTTTAAAGTAAAAGAAACAACCTTGAGAACAATGGATAATTGACAAACTTAACAATAGATTTAATTTCTCTATTTCCTTCTTCTATCTGACCGACATTTTGCATCCATCAATCTATTAGATATGCATAGGATTGTGTTTTGTAACATAAAATTTTTTCCAATATAACAAATTTATATATTAATTATCACATAAAATTAAAAAAATCTACTTAATGATTGCTCTTAAGTCTTATCTGGCACTTATCCTATAAGCTCGACATGAGATGCCTATCTCTTACGGCGCATCACTGTAACCTTTGGCCCTTGAACTGAATATCGAAGTGCTATGTAACAGTTGTGTATTTCATGTGTCATAGCAAACTTTTCTCTTTCCTATCCTAAGACGCCTCTCATGGTGACGGGTGCAACACTAAGGACAAACAGGTTGGCTCCGAAATGATTCACTTATTGACATTGTGTACTAGGAGAGAGGGGATTAATCAGTGGACAATGCACATACATATCATCGAGGCTGAAAAAGGTCAATTATCCTTGACAAAATCCAAGGAAGGAAAGCCATATTGAGTTTCCTTTGTCTCCAACGATGAACAGTCCGCCAAAAAAGGGGCAAATAATTCTACATGTGATGGGTCCCAGTTATGCAAAATAGAGTGGAAAAGCTGGGCAGTCTATGAGTGACTATTGTCACATATGGAAAGCAATGCATTGCTTGCAATTTGACGCCAAAAAGTCGCAAGCTTCAACCAAATTATCTTTTTGGCATCATGTTCCCTGTTGTTAATGCCTTGGCAAAAGAAGGCATACGAATTATCATGTCAAGTTTTGCAGAAGTTAAGCTTCCCCCCCCCCCCCCCATATATATATATATATATATATATATATATATATATATATATATATACATATATGTGTGTATATATATATATATATATATATATATATATATATATATATATATATATATATATTTTGTATGTATATATATATATATATATATATATATATATATATATATATATATATATATATATATTATATATATGTATATATATATATATATATATATATATATATATATATATATATATATATATATATATATATATATATATATATATATATATATATATATACACACACACCCATATATATATATATATATATATATATATATATATATATATATATATATATATTTATATATATATAATATATATATATATATATATATATATATATATATATATATATATATATATTTGTATATACATACATATATATATATATATATATATATATATATATATATATATATATATATATATATATATATATATATATATATATATATATATATCCCTATATATATATATATATATATATATATATATATATATATATATATATATATATATATATATATATATATATATATATATATATATATATATATATCTATCTATATGTATATATATATATATATATATATATATATATATATATATATATATATACAACACACAGACATATGAGTTAACACCTCAATCAGGACTTGAAATCTTTGGTTATTATCCATTAAGGAGCTAAAGTCACAATTACATGCTTTCATGGACCTGAAGTGAGTACTACATGTCTTTGAGGATGTAGTAAGGTAGTTTCCCAACAAGAATACTTTAAAATATAAATATATTTAATAAATTAGTAAACAATTCACTTATATATAAAGGCCCTAACTATTTTTTGCCATAAAAAAATTTAAAAAGTGATTTTATCAATTTAATCTTCTCTTTTTCCTCCTCATTGTTATACTAATACTAGTACTACTACTTTTACTAGTCACGGATAAAAATTTATATATTAATGTTTTACACATCTCTAATAGTAACTTCATTTTATCTATTCACATGGAACACAATTAACATGCTAATGTCACTAAGAAATATAATCTCCGATTTTGATCATTCATGAAAACGTCCTAAAAAAATCTACGTATACATTAATGGGAAAGTATCTAAGGAAAATCCGTACCTAAATAATAAATATGGGAGATTTGGTTCCTAACCTATCTCTAAACCTAAATAATTTAGTACAATCATAAATATCATACATTAGAAGAAATTAAATTGTATTTAGGTTATCGAAATTAAATTGTAATTAAGTGGCTAGTTTTTTTCCTTCTCCACAAGAGTATTGTGACATACTAGCAAAGTGAAAACATAGAATATAGAACATCTTTAAAAGATTCCAATCAATAATTTAAAATTTCATTGAAAAGACTTATTTGTTATATAATTTTTCCTAAAATACCCAAAAAAAGAAATAGAATTACCACTATCAATGATTTTTAAAATAAAGTATAACTTGCATAAATTACTTGTGCATTATGAGGGAATCATTTGTAGTTGCGACAATAAGTTTCAAACTCTATCTAGTTCTATCTCGCAAACTACTAGGACTTGGCAACTCGTAATCTAATACCAATCAAGTTTTTAATTGCTCTTTTATCAAAATTAATAGTAAGTGTTATAAATCAAAATAATCGTATTATTAACAAATTATATGTCTTTTAGTACGCATTTACAACCGGATTATTCAAAATACGATGAAAAAATGATTTGTAGCCATAAAACTATGCATAAATATGATTGAACAATTGTTATAATTTTTTTATTAATTATACTCTATTTTTAATGTTATCAATTAAAATTTAGTTTGCAAATTGTTATTGTTTTTATAACCAAAGAGGGGGGCTTATATTAAGCCATCAACAGAATGAATCATATCATCCGAAGCTGAGGACATCACACTATCCGGGACATCATCCACCCGCACCCTACTAACCAAAGCTAAGAGGTTGTAAATGGGCTAAATCATGACCAACCTTATTAACCCCTCTCTTTACATAAGACTAAGCATGGAAATTAAACGAACTAACCATGAGTAACAAATCAGCGACTAACAAGCCCGCAAATGAGTCTTGAATTGATCTATTTTTCAACTTCCGGATGAGCGTAAGCAATCCCCTTCAATGGCCAAGTGATCAAGATTGCCCTCTATCGCACGTCAACCCGAACAAACATACATGTGCTTCTTGAACTTCGGCACATACCCATGAAATTTGACGGATTTTGTGATTGAAATTTGGGCCAATTTTGACAGAAAGTGATGCTTGTAACGGATATTTTGACAGAAATTATGGCCGTTAAAAAAACACTGGTTGAAATGGACTTTTCAACTTACCCATCACTATTATTGACGGACTAACAACTGGTCCATATTATAGTGACGTACTGACAGTCCCTTAGTAAAATTTTGGCGGACTGATAATCTATCAGTATAAATTTTGATGGAAACCATTGCCCGTCACAACATGGACGATTTCTTGGTTCATGAAGGTACAACAAATTTTGACGAACACTATTTCTTTCGTCAAACTTGTGATGGGTTCCCATCAAAATTTCTGTCATAGTAAAATTTTCTAAAATAAAAAAAATTCTTAAATTTTAGATTTACAAAGTTTAACTTTCTATCTATCTAAAAATTACATAATAAAATTAAAAAAAAGCCCAGATAGCTACAAAATTTAGCTAAAAATTACACCAATAGTTACATACAAAGCAACAAAAGTTTCGGGTGAGAAAATTACAACAAACCCAAAAAATCAATTCAACGACCCAAAATTCAATTCCTCTTTGTTTATAAAATTACAACAAACTAAAAAATATAAAACAATAAAGCCAAGATAATAGCCTTTGTTGGCATGTCCAAAACTTAATTCAACAACCTGAAATTGGGATAACAAAATTAACAACAGATGCTTTTGATATTCAAAACGTTTATCTTCAAAACTTAAAATCCAAAAAACAAAAGTTTGAAAAAATAATTGATCCTTAGTTGTGAGACTACCAAATATCCATATGCAAAGCAAGTCCAAAAAAATGAGCATATCAGCTTTTATAAGGTAACTTCTTGCCATCAAAAGCCACAACCAGCTCTCAAAGTAAGAGAACAAAGCCAAAAAATGGTTGATTCGATGATACTAAGAACCTAAATAACAATATGTCCATATCATCTAGTAGTGTTCCATCCCACTATGATTGTCTAAGTAGTTCAGATTACCAAATATTATAAAGTATTTTTATACCCAAAACACATAGGGATATTTGGCAAATAACTTTTTGAAGAGTTTTTTTTTGTCAAAAGAGCTTTTTGGCCAAAAAAGCTTTTTTGATCAAAATTAACTATTTGATTAAATAAAAAAGCTAATCTGGGTGTTTGGTGAAAGAGCTTTTTAGAAGAGCTTTTTGGGTTCAAAAAGCTAATTTGAAAAACTAATTCCATTAGCTTTTTGTAAGAGCCTTTTGAAGAATTAACTTTTTGTCTTACAACTTTATCAGAAATAGTTAATATATTAGTGATGTAGACATAAATTCCACATATTACATCTTGTATGAGAATATAATGATGCAGCCAAGGACAACTTTTTGAACCAGAGAAGCTCATTTACAAATATGTTACACAAAGGATTAAAACCTTGTAGCATCCTTGCATCACACGTGTTACAAGAAGTTAGTTATAAACATGAATGAGAAATTTTATACACATTTAAACAAATCTTTCTTGACAGTATAAGCATTTACGAAGCCACCAAGACAGTTTACAATGATAGATTGCAATATGTTTAAACATGTTATAGATGTCCAAGGACCTATGACATTAATTTTTGTTTAAAAAAAGAAACACATATTCTTTGTGT
>JAKOGI010002098.1:22500-70000 GCA_029747015.1 Carnegiea gigantea
CTTGGTGTCTTCTTACTTGGTGCTAAAGAAGCATGCAAGGATCCATGTAGAAATCATCAGCTGTCCTTGGTAGCAAACAACCATGAACATAACTAAGCAAACCCAAAGGAGAGGGAAAACTACCTTGTTAAGCAACCAGTCTCAAGAAGCCATTTGTAACCGATTTTGAGCAGCCATGTGTCTCTTGTTCTTGCTGATTTGAGCTTGGTTTCCTTACTTGGGGGAAATCCTAAGATGTCTATTAATCCCCCCCCGGCCGCCAATGAGAAATTAGGCCTAAACTAGGTTTTACATACAAAATCATCCTAGTTTAGGTAACCGGGCAGAATGTTGACCATTCTAACACAGTTTACAAAAATCTTCCTATTTCTCTTAATTTGGAATAAATGTTTCAAATATTTTAATATGGGTGTATAGCTAAGACATAAAGGAACCAAAATATGTAAAAAGTTCAGACTTAAACCCAAAATAAGTCAAAGGAATGCAATACACAAAACCGGACTCATTCTATCTCAACCGGCAATTTAGACTGTTTGGATTTAAAGACTGATTTGGATTGGCAAATGAAGTCCAAATGAGCTGAAACTTATTTTGTTGGAAAGCTAATTTCTTGAAATTCAAACCCATGCAAAATATTTGACTTAAACCTCAAAGAGACTTAAGTAATTAAGCTCATAAAAATTGGGTATGTTGCTAGCTTGAACCCGGGACCTTCTGTTTCGAGTCCTTTGAAAGTTTGGATAAAAATACTTAATTTAAAACTAATTTAATTGCATAATTAATTTATTAGAAGTAAATAAAATCTCTTAGTAAAAAAATCAAAGTAAAATTAAGTTTAAGTGGATGAATCAAATTAAACCTGAAAGAGATTCAAAAATGATTTGGGCTAATTAAGGATTGCATGGGCTAATATCCATCAAATAACCAAAGATCAGTTACTTTTGAATAAGGAGAAACATCAATCCCTACAAAAGAATATGAATAACAATTAAGAAAACATATATCCATAGATATAAGCGAAGACAAAGACCTAGAACTATTGATGAAGAATTTGTACCAAAAGATCCCAGAATTCAAGATCTTATTCCTCCTTGGGGATATATTCTAAACATAGATTGTCTAATATATATATAAAAAAAAATACACTAAGAACAACAATCGTGTCAGCCTTATTAACAAACCCAGAGTTTACAGAAGAAGATAGAGACGTAAATGCCATATACAAAATGATAATTAACTCTTGTCAAGGAATAGTCCATAATTGGTACATGAATATATCACCAAACATAATACACACACACACACACACACACACACACACATATATATATATGTATGTGTGTGTGTGTGTGTGTGTGTATATATATATATTAATATATATATATATATTATATATAATGTGTATATATATATATATATATATATTATAATATTATAATATATTATATATGTGTGTGTGTGGATATATATATATATATCTATATATATATATATATATATAAAAGAAGTAGATGTCAAGAATAATTTAATAATTGACATAGACGAAGGAGTTTGGACTCTTAAAAAAAAAAAAATACTTAATAGGATAATTTGTAGCCAACTTTAAGCAAACTCTTAAGGAAAAAAGAAGAGTAACTTTGTACAAATTAACTAACTTAAAAATTTGCAACCTGTTCAATCTTAAAAGCTTCTTTTATGAATTTAATAAATATTATTATGAACTACATGATTCATCTAAAAATCAAGAAACATACGTTCAACTCCAATTAAACAAAGTTCCACCTCCACTGAATGATTATTTTTTAGAAAAATTTAAAGCTTTGGATTAGTAGCGGCAGCTCGAACTAGCAAAACTAGAGAAATGATTTGATTGTGTTCACAAGAATCATGAAGAAGGTACTTTAGAAGAAATAACAATTTCTTTGAAGATCTTAGAGAACTGGGACAATATGGGTGTCAACCATATCCAAAGTTTAGACCTAAAAGAAAGAAAACCATGAAACCTAGAACAAAAGATTTAAGATCTAAAATTAATAAGATCTTTTATGAACAAACCTATAAAATCTCAATCTTCTGTGAATAGACCTAGCAAGAAAAGTCAACATTTTAAACATGAAAGCCTAAAGAGGGGCAAAACAACATTAAAAAAATTGTTATTATAAAAGGAACAAAGAACCAACTCCTTGTAAATGCCGGAATTGTGGACAAATAGGACAGAAATCTATTGATTGTGCAAAAAAAAAAAAACAAAATCTTATAAAACTCTATGCGGAAGAGTTTGAGGAAATCAAAGACGAGCTATACCCCGTTAAAATTGAAAATTTCAATGGAATTTCAAGCTTTTATGAGTCAAAGAAGAAGAAAATACAGATCAAGAAGAAAATTTTTTAGAATTAGACTATGAATACTGAAAAGCTGAAATAGTACAATAGCAAGAACAAGAGAATAATGAAAACTATATAGGAATAGTAACTTTTAATCTACACCTTTATGAAAAAATTATAACGAAAGAATTGCTACTTAAATCCAAGAACTTTTATGAAAAAGATGAGTGATTTCCTTAAAACAAAGTTGTGAGGTACTTTAAACTGTATACCACAGAACAACTAATTTCAGTTCAAAACTTACAAGGAAACATTAGAATAAGACTAATGGCTCCAGACATAATTGGAAAATTTTTGGAAGAAATCCCCTCTAACTTAATTAAATATATCGACTTATATGAAAGTCAAATAGTTGTAAAATCATGCTTTAAAGATGGAATCAGCTCATTAATTATTTTATCAGTTCATGATCAACTGTTTAAAAACATTCAAGACAGCCATACAGAAACACTTCAAGGTAACTTAATTTACTCTAAACTTGTCTTTGAATCTTACCCTATTATTTAGTTACATTAAGAAGTAAAGATACTCTCAATTTACATTTCAAAATTGCAACTGATATAGGACCCAAACCAGGCAATGATGCATTATCATTCTACTACATAGGATTATATATTTTTTCCAATACTAATTTTCCTATAAAAGAAATAAATCAGAGAGAAAAACTTACGGTCGACCCAAACTTTTCAACTATAAGCTCAGTTATATTGCCACAAACACAGGATGTAAGACTACCTTCTCTAACAGGCTTTCAACCAGTAGATGAAGATGAACAATCCACTAGCGTAGCACTTAGTCTATCATATATAGCCATAAGATGAGAATAGTTAACAAAGCAAACTCTTCCTAGAAGCTTAAGTTCATCTAGAGTTAACATTAAGAGCTTTAATTTGAACAATCCAAATAGTAGTAATAGAATAAATAAAGTTAGACTAGAATATTGTAACGAGCATAATTGGATAAAAGACAAAATGGTCATAAACACTGGAGCTTCTCAATGCCATTGTATAACTCTAGCAATTCCAGTTATCCCAACTCAAGAACATAGTTTTGTTACTTAGACGGCAGAAGAACTACTCTTACTCAAAAATCCATAATTATGATGAAAACTTCTGAATCAATCCATCTAGAACATGATTGTTATATAGATCCTACTATATACAATGAATTTTATCACATCTCATTAGGAATGACCTTCCTTGATCAATTTGCATCCCATGAAATAAACCCTTCATATATCACTTAATTGATCAAGAAATTAAAATCAATCTTTATGGAATATGAAACATATTGAATTTTCTATTCTCACTTATGTTGAAGTTACCGTAAAAGAACTAGATATTACTACAACAACCTTAATAGATATAGGATTATAAGTAATTTTCTTTCACCAATTTCTTTTATCAAGATTGCAAAAACCCCATTCGAACCAAAAGATTCAAGTTAAAGGAATGTATTCAACAATTGCTCATTTAGAATTTGTTCAAAATAATGTTCCCGTTATTTTAGGAAATAAAATTTTTTAACACTCCATTGGTATTCCAATATAATTCAGGATATGATATTTTATTTGGAAATGATTTTCTCAAATAATTTGCAAGGTTTTCCCAAACTGCATACACCGTATATTTAACTATTAAATGTGGACAGACTCTCAAAATTCTCACATTAAATCACCCTTGTAGAGTGCACGTGAAGCACAATGGACACGGTTATGAACAAGTTTCACTCCAAATGCAGATCCAAAAACCTAACTTTAAAGTAAACATACTCAAAAAAGAATATCTGCTGACTAAGTTAAAATAAATTTACTCAGAAAATCCTCTACAGTTTTGGAAACCAAAACATTCTAGAGTCAAAATAGAAATAACACAAAAAATTTATATTAAAGAAAAACCTATATTATACTCTAAAGAAGGCATTAGAGAATTCAGAGTATACATCAAAGAACTATTAGAAAAAGGATTAATTGGACCTTCTAAAGGAGCATATTCTTCGCTAGCCTTTATGGCAATGAATGAAGCCAAACAAATGAATGAAGCCGAACAAAGGAGAAGAAATGCTAGAATAGTAATAAATTATAATAAGTTAAATCAGTTCACCGAATCAGAGAATTATTTCCTACTCAACAAAGAAGTATTAATCAATCTCATTAAAAACACAAAGTATTTCTTGAATTTCAATTGTAAGTCAGGATTTTGATATATCAAAATGGAATAAAATAGCGTCAAATACACAGATTTCAGCACATCTCAAGGATTCTATGAAAGGATCATCATGCCTTTCAGACTAAAACATACATGAAAAATATTCCAAAGAAGAATAGACAATGCTTTTAAATATCTGAACATTTCTCTTATTATCTAAGTAGATGATATCCTGTTAAGCTCAAACAAGCTCAAAAAATATAGTAAACATCTCAATCTCTTTATAAAAATGGCTATCAAAGAAGGCATCTGCTTTGATGAAAAGAAAGGTGTTATTGTAAAAGAGAAAATTGAATTTTTAGGTTTCAAAGTAGGCACTAATAGAATAAGCTTACAACCTCATATCTCAAGAAAAATCAATGAGTACACCAGTGATCTTAGAACTAAAAAATAAATTCAAAGATTTCTTAAGACTACTAAACTATATATGTCAATTCCTACATTCCTGACTTAGGAAAAAATAAGAAGGATCTCCGAAGCCTACTCCTGAAAAATAACACCCTTGGTTGGACAGATAAACATATCAGAAATCATCGGACAACTAAAGGAAAAATGCTTACAACTACCAAGTTTAATACTTCCAGAACCAAAAGATAATCTAATCCTTCAAACAGATGTGTTCAACACAACCTGGGCAGCGGTCTTAAAAATTGACTTATAGAAAATCTGTGACTATCACAGTGGAACATTTTCAGAAAGAGAAGAAAATCATAACACTATTGTTGAATTAGTATATTCAGTTTTGATGACAACAAACCCAAGTGTAAAATGCTCTTAAGTAATATTGCTCCAAACAAAGTTCTCCAAACAGGCATACGCTGTTATTTTCAATATGCGTCTTAACTTATTTGCTGAATGTTGAGAACAAGTCTTAAGAACAGGTCTCATACCTTGACGACTCACGCTCAAGTCAAGAACACCACCTCGATGAGTTGATTGTGTGTTAAGATCAGTTTCTGAACTCAAGCAATACAAGAACAACCTGGCAAACAGGCTAGGTGTTTCAAGGACAATCCAGCAAACAGGCCTTTCTGAACTCAAGCGATACAAGAACAACCTCGCAAACAGGTTGGTCTAGGTGGTTGGGGCAGCGTATTCATCTTGAACAAGATCACTGGATCTACAACAAGATGTCTTGGGTAATTTAGGTTTTATTTTTTAGACTCTTGTTAATATGCCAATCTTGAAAAGTCTCTAACTAACCACTCTTGAATCGGTTGCGCTATTTGCTTCAGAACACCAAGTTTGAACAACCCTGTAAACAGGGTACCTAGGGTGTTTCTGAACTGCAACGGCCAAACCCGGTTACTTTGGAAAACTTATTTTGGTTGGCCAAAAGCTCTAATATATTTTGATAAAATTCCAAGACAGCAATTTAAGCTGTAGAAAATCTTTTTGATATGAAAATCCCTTGGGAGATTTGCAAAACTGATTTTGGAAAATATTTACCAAAACCGAAAATATTTCTTTCTTATCCTTTGGGAAGTGATTAATTCAAAATTCAAAGCTGAGATTCTTTCCCATGTATCTCACGGCTATTTTTAAAGGGGAAAAGATAGACTTTTTCAAATCCCTACAATATTGGGAAAACTCTATCCTCATTGATCTTTTAGCCGTTGGAATTCTTTGTGCTAAGCAAAAATCTTTCTTTGCTAAACATAGCTGATTTTATCACTTCTCCTTGTTTTTGACCGTTGGATTTTTTGTTTAAAAACTCAACATTTCACTCCCATTCATAAAAGAGAAAAAACGAGAAACATACACAACATACGCAAAAAAGGGAAAAATTACAAAAGTGGTTTTTCTAGTGAGAAGAATTTTTTCGAGCTACTCTTGAGAAAAGAAAAACCGAGACAAGTTGTGTTTAAGCTGAGCTTTCAAGATATTGGCATACTAGGACCTCATTGTACCTTACATCTGCTTAAATCAGAAGCACCCCCGTAAGGTGTTTTGTAACCCTGATCTTGGATCAGAAAAGTGAGTGAGTGGTCCTCAGTCGTGTGGACTTTGGACGTGTCCAATCTGGTGAGATTTGGACGTGGTGTAACCTTTCTTAGAAAAGAAGGTTACGTGGTTGCAAGTTGTAACAAGGTGTGTTACATTTGTAACGTGTGAAGCCCGTTAGTGAAAGTGGTTAAATCCTACACGAGGTAGGTCGTGGTTTTTCACACCTCAGTTGGGCTAGAGGTGTTTTCCACGGAAAAATTGTGTGTGCTTTATTTCCGCATTTATCTTGTTGATTTTCGCCTTTGAGCAAATTGAAAACATCTGGTGCAAACAAGTCAGAAGGTTGTTTGTAATTCGAGAACAACCTCTGCAATCAAGAGGGTGTTTGCCAGTAAGTACGTGAAAATCGAACACCACAATTCACCCCCCTCTTGTGGGTAAGTACTCCTAAATACAACAAGTGGTATCAGAGCAGGTTCTCTCACAAAAAGGCTAACACCTTGAGAGATTCTGAAGATGAGTACACCACAAGGAATTCTTGAAGGGCAATCCATTACTCGGCCACCCTATTTCAACGGCCAACATTATAGTTGGTGGAAGAATAGGATGGAGAACTATATTCAGGCAGAAGATTATGAGTTATGGATGCTCATCAAGAACGGGCCCCTTGTTCCCACCAAGGTGCTTGAAGATGGTAAGAAGGTTCCCAAGGAACCCATAGAGTTTGATGCTGAAGACTATAAGAAAATGGAAAAGAATGCCAAGGCTAAGAAGTTATTATATTTTGGCCTAGGTCCAGATGAATATACACATATCTCGGAGTGTGAGTCAGCCCAGGGGATATGGAATACCCTCCAAGTAGCTCATGAAAGAACAAGTCAAGTCAAATAGTCACGTATTGAGCTACTCATGAGGCAATATGAGTTGTTTGATATGGGTGATCGTGAGAACGTGATGGATATGTACACACGCTTCACCCACATAACAAACGAGCTAAAATCCCTGGGAAAATCCTTCACCACAGAAGAGCTGGTGAGGAAGATTCTAAGGATTTTGCCTCGGTCTTGGGAAGCGAAGGTGACAGCCATCCAAGAAGCTAAAGACATGAACAAGATCACCCTCGACGAGTTGATTGGCAATCTTCAAACCTATGAACTCAGAAAGAACTCACAACAAAAGGAGGAGCAGAAGAAGGATCGTGGGCTTGCCTTGAAAGCACAAGAGGATGATGACTCTGACCTTGAGGATGAAGAGATGGCCTTAATGACACGAAAGTTCAAGAAATTCTTCAAAAAGGTCAAAGAAAACAGCAAAAGAAAGAACTTCAGTAAATCTAGAAACACCCCCCGAGAACAGTTCACAGGGTGTTTTAAATGTGGCAAACAGATCACCTTGTGAAAAACTGCCCTCTGCTTCGAGAAGAGCAGGAGTTCGAACAACCCAGAAAACAGGTTCGAAACAACCTGTGAACACCTCAGGCAAAAGATTCTCGAAGGCTATGCTTGCTGCCTGGGGAGACTCTTCTGAGGATGAAGGTGAATCTAAAAGTGAAGGAGATGTTGTAGCTCTCATGGCACAAAGTGACTCAGACTCAGATGATGAATCCACAAACAGCTTGACTGATCTCAAGAACAAGGTACGTGGTCTCAATAAAGCAACTCTCGAAAACTTTTGTATACCTTGATGGATACTTGTGCTGAATTGAAACGAGATGTCCGAGACCTAGAACTTGAAAATGAAACCCTTAAAAATGAAAAACTGGGCTTATATGAAAATATTAACATGCTCAAGGAAAACCTCTTTATAATAGAGGGAGATTATTCTCGAGTGGAGGAAAAACTCCTTGAGGTGGAAGGAATGGTTGAGTCTTTGCTCGAAGAGAACAAGAGCTTGCATACTAATATAGAAAACCTAGAAACCAAGCTTGTCACAACCAAGCGTTGGAACAAGTCCTCAAGAGCATTGAATTGGTTAAACACTCACCATAGTTGAAACAAAAAAGGACTTGGATATAAGCCTAAACGAACCATTTACCCAATCCATAGAAAGTATGTGGGATTACCTGAAAACATTGTTTGCTTTCATTGTGGTAAAACTGGTCACTATCAATATTCATGTCCTTCAAGAAGGTATGCCATTGAAAAGAATGAAAGGTATGTGAAACAAATCTGGATTAGGAAAGATGAGCTTTATTTGTCTAAAAGAATGGGACCCAAGTGGATCTGAGTTCCCAAAACTAATCCTTGATTTGTTTTGCAGGCTGAAGTGAGAGAGAACAACCCCACAAACAACCCAGCAAGCAGGGTAAGAAACACCCTGGCAAATAGCTCAGAAAATAACCTTGAAAACAGGCAGCTGTGGTATGTTGATAGTGGGTGTTCGCGGCATATGACCGGAGAAAAATCAAACTTTCTCTCACTTACAGCTTCAACCGGTGGGAGCGTGGCTTTTGGAAACGGCAAGTCTGGGACAATTGTCGGTATAGGTAGCATTGGTAAAACTCTCTCCCACTCAATTGATAATGTGCACTTAGTTGATGGTTTAAAGCATAATTTACTAAGTGTGTCCCAACTGTGTGACAAGAACAATCTAGTGGTGTTCTCACGAACACATTGCTTGGTTGTTAATGCCAACACAGAAGACGTTGTATTGAAGGGGAAGCGTCACAAAAATGTTTACAAAGGATGTATTTTCACACTTCCCCAAAACAACCTGACTTGTTTGAGCGCTTTAAATGATGATATAATGCTCTGGCACAAGAGACTAGGTCATGCAAGTCTCACTCTTTTGAACAAACTTGTTTCCAAAGACCTAGTTGTTGGACTACCTTCCATCAAATTCAATGATGACAAGGTTTGTGAAGCTTGTGCAAAAGGAAAACAAGTCAGATTGTCTTTTAAATCAAAAAGGTGTGTTAGCACTACCCGACCTCTTGAATTATTACACATTGATCTATGTGGTCCTATGAGGATAACAAGTAGAGGTGGGAAGAGGTATGTGCTTGTCATAGTGGATGATTACTCTCGATTTACTTGGACCCTGTTCTTGGCCTCCAAGGATGAAACTTTTGAGAATTTTATTGCCCTTCTCAAAAAGGTTGAAAAGAGAGTAGGACACTCATTGGTTAGCTTGAGGTCTGATCATGGTACTGAATTTGAAAATACAAGTTTTACAGAATTTTGTAATACGCATGGTGTTGTTCATAACTTCTCGGCCCCAAGAACATCCCAACAGAATGGGGTGGTTGAGCGCAAAAACCGCACCCTGGAAGACATGACTAGGGCAATGCTTATTGTTAGTGGTCTCCCTAGGAACTTTTGGGCAGAAGCTTTGAACACATCATGTTACATTATGAATAGATGTATGATTAGACCTATTTTGAGCAAAACTCCCTACGAACTCTTCAAAGGCAGAAAGCCCAACATTATGCATTTAAGAACATTCGGTTGTAGGTGTTTTGTGCATAATAATGGGAAGGATGATTTAGGAAAGTTTGATCCCAGGAGTAATGAGGCAATATTTCTCGGTTATTCCTCTCACAGCAAGGCAAACAAAGTTTTTAACAAAAGAACCTTGTGCGTTGAGGAAAGTGTGCATGTGCTTTTTGACGAATCTAACTCGTTGAGTGAGAATAATGCACAGGAGGAAGAATTTGAATTAGGTCTTGTTCGAAAAGAAGTGTTGCTCCATGAGAGACAAGGTAAGAACACCATAGAGACAACAGGACCAGAAGTTGTTCCTCAAAACGGCAGACAAGGTGAACACCAAACAGGGGGAAACACCGTTGAACCCTGTTCGGGACCATGTTCTTCAGGAACAGGCTTACAAACAGGTGCAAAAACAGGCTCAGGAGGTGTTCGTGAGCCTGATTCTCCAAATATTCCGGCTAGAGTAGAGCATGTGTCTGTGGATCTACTTACTCCACGACCATGGAAGCACCATAGTTCGCACCCCCTTGATCAAATTCTGTCTGATATTAACAGTGGAGTGCAAACTAGGTCTAAGCTTAAGAATTTTTGTGCTTTCTATGCTTTTCTCTCTAACATTGAGCCAAAGAATGTGAATGAAGCTCTTGCAGATTCAGATTGGGTCACGGCAATGCAAGAAGAGCTCCATCAATTTGAAAGAAACAGAGTATGGCACCTGGTACCTAAACCTGCAGAGAGAACAATCATTGGAACCAAGTGGGTGTTCCGAAACAAACTGGATGAGTCAGGAACAGTCACTAGGAACAAGGCACGGCTGGTTGTTCAAGGGTATAACCAAGAAGAAGGGATCGATTATGAAGAAACCTTTGCACCAGTTGCTAGAATTGAGGCTATTCGAATCCTAATAGCCTTTGCAGCTCATATGGAAATCAAGCTATATCAAATGGACGTGAAAAGTGCATTTCTAAATGGATACCTTAAAGAAGAGGTGTATGTCAAACAACCCCCTGGTTTTGAAAACAGTGAATTTCCTAACCATGTTTTCAAACTAGACAAAGCTCTTTATGGTTTAAAACAAGCTCCTAGAGCTTGGTATGAACGTTTGTCAAGTTTTTTACTTGAAAATAATTTTAGAAGAGGCAAGGTAGACAATACCTTGTTTCTAAAATCTAAGGGGGAACATTTATTGATTGTCCAAATATATGTTGATGACATTATATTTGGTGCAACTCATCATGATTTATGCAATGAATTTTCAAATATGATGAGGAGTGAGTTTGAGATGAGCATGATGGGTGAGCTTAACTTTTTCTTAGGCTTACAAATCAAGCAAACTCCAAACGGCACCATGATCCATCAACAAAAGTATATCAAGGAGCTACTTAAGCGTTTTGGGATGGAGTCAGCCAAATCCATAGACACTCCTATTTCTCCTTCAACCAAGTTGGTTATGGATGATGAGAGTCCCTCAGTTGAGGAGAAACTCTATAGGGGCATGATTGGGTCACTCCTATACCTAACCGTTAGTAGACCGGATATTGTTTTTAGTGTTGGTTTATATGCCCGTTTTCAGTCTAATCCTAAGGAAACTCATCTTAAAGCTGTTAAACGGATACTAAGATATTTGAAACATACACCCAATTTAGCTTTATGGTATCCTAGAGGTTGCAATTTTGATCTTGTTGGATATGCTGACGCTGACTATGCTGGATTCCTAGTTGATAGAAAGAGTACCTCAGGTATGGCTCACTTTCTTGGACCTTGTTTGGTATCTTGGGCTACCAAGAAGCAACATTCAGTTGCCATGTCCACAGCAGAAGCTGAATATGTTGCAGCAGCTTCATGTTGTGCTCAACTGTTGTGGATAAGACAACAGCTTAAGGACTTTTGTGTTGACACTGGATGCATTCCTATTTTTTGTGATAACACAAGTGCAATTAACATTGCCAAAAATCCATATCAACATAAAAGAACAAAGCATATTGACATTCAACATCATTTTTTGAGAGATAATGTTGAAAAGGATTTAATTTCTATGAATTTTTGCATAACGGAAAATCAAATTGCTGATATATTCACTAAGGCACTAGCTAGAGATCAATTTGAAAGAAATAGACTAGAACTAGGGTTGGTAAGAACACCCTGAGATACTTGTTTCCAAGACATGAACTAGGTTTGGTAAAAACAACCTTTACACCCTGTTCTCTCCCTTTGTTTGCAAATCTTATTAGCAACTGATGTGATTTATGTACAATGAGTGCATACACTCGAATTGCGTGCGTTTTTAATTTCTACAAAGAATGCAGCATAAGGGGATGTACTAAGGATCACTGGAGCAACTCTGCCACCCCTAGTACCAATGAGTCAAATCAAGATCAAAAGGCGAAGAACAGGCAGGTATCTTGATCGAACAGACAGAACAGGTACGTCCTTTGGTTGTTCAATGCGTATGGGAATGTGTTCTCTTTAAACTTTTCTCCTTCCCAAGGCACACGCCTTTAATGTTCTCATCCGTTGCAAACCTAGAGATCTTTAAAAGATTTTAGGTGCTCTCTCTCGCTTTAAATGCCCTGTTCTCAGTTCTTCTTTTCAGAAACAAGCCCCGTAAACAGCCTAAAGCCCTAATCTCTCTCCTCTAGCAACAATGGCTTCCAACCACACCTCCAACTCAAAAGCCCTGGTTTGTGCGTCCTCAATCCCTGCTCCCCCGCGCCCAATCCTGTACAAGCCTTTCAGATTTCTGAAAAGCTTGTTCCTAAAATCAGTAGGGATAGGGATGGACGATATTCCCTTCAATTGTGGAAGGGAATTGGTGTTTCTTGTGGGGTCAATTGCATGTCCCCTTCTCGCAAATCTGCCAGAATTGCTTTTCAATCCGCTCCCCGTATCTCCAAACCCTCTGCTCCAATTATCGAGGAGATTTCCTCTTCTTCTACCAAGGAGTTCTCGAGTTCTGACTCTGAGAACACCTCTTTCAAACAGGGAACACCGGTGTTCTCCGAGTCCTCTGAAGATCAAGCTCCTCCAAAATCCACCTCTAAACCTGCTATGAAGCCCTCTCCTGCAACCTTACCCTTCAAAAGAAAGCCCAGAACAGTTCCCCTACCAGACGCTACCACCTCTGTTCCTCCTCCCAAACGCCCAAAGAAGTCCACTCCCTCTCCTATGTCTGACAAACATGCACAATTGCTTAAGCGCAATGTCGTCAGGGGGAAGGTAGTGAATATACGTTTTTTTGAGGAACATGGTCTGGGGGTGTTCCTGAGCAAGTTGCGAGCCCAAGGCTGGCTCGACTTGTTTGCAAACACCCAGTTGGGGTGTTCTGTGCCTGAGTTGGCTGAGTTTTACACCAACTGCAGTTTGGTAAATGGGCAAGGCATTAAGGTTGATGCGCCCACACTTGGGAAAATATTGGGTGTGCCCTCACAAGGCTTTGCTGTGTATGTGAGGGAAGACAAAACTGCCCTGGCAACATCCAGGCTCCTTGAGGTGTCCCAACGCCTCAGTCAGAAACAGGGCCTGAGAACACCCCTCTCGGTTAAGAAGGGTGAAATGACCTCCCTGCACCAACTACTGTTTATGTTCACCATCAAGAACATAATTCCGCGAGGTCAAGGGCGAAACTCAGCAGATACCCTCGATCAATGTCTGGTGGACCTACTGGATCGGGAGGAACCAATCAACCTCCCTGCAATTATGATTCGCCACATAGGGCGAATTGCGAACACCACCCGGGCACATGATCTTGGCTATGGGTTTCTGCTGACAAGGGTGTTTGAGCACTTTGGGATATTGCTCACACGGAGAGTGGCGGCCCAAATCATTGATGAGATTGGGATTGACACCCTGCTAGGCTGTGGCTATGAGATTGGCGAAGGGTAAGTCTCCAAACAGGGTCGTCGACCACCTCGACCACCTATTTCTGGGCAACCTTCCATTAGGGTTGAGGCTGTTCTTGAGGACAATGCTCGCCTCAAGGATGAGCTCTCAGCCGTCAAGGCTGCTCTTGCTGAGGAACAAGCCCTCTCCGCCAAACACCATGAAGATTTGCTTGCCCTTCTCTCCACCCTTGCCCCCAGCATTCCTCCTCTGCAAATGAAACCACCCCCTGCTCCCTGATTGTCGATATCTATTTTTTGTTGGTTTGGCATTGTACTGTTTTTTTTTTTTTCAATGAAATATCTATTTGCAATGCTTTATATGCTTTTCTTGCAACCGTCCTGTTGTTCTTGTTTTTTTTAATGATGCCAAAAGGGGGAAGAATAGTGTAACCTATTGACAAAGTGTGACGAATGAACCTGACCCTGACTAACTCCTTGTACCTACGTGGATCCCTATCAGCATTAAATTTTTTTTTTTTGGTCAATATGGACACTTGGTTTGTCATCATCAAAAAGGGGGAAATTGTTGAATTAGTATATTCAGTTTTGATGACAACAAACCCAAGTGTAAAATGCTCTTAAGTAATGTTGCTCCAAACAAAGTTCTCCAAACAGGCATACACTGTTATTTTCAATATGCGTCTTAACTTGTTTGCTGAATGTTGAGAACAAGTCTTAAGAACAGGTCTCATACCTTGACGACTCACGCTCAAGTCAAGAACACCACCTCGATGAGTTGATTGTGTGTTAAGATCAGTTTCTGAACTCAAGCAATACAAGAACAACCTGGCAAACAGGCTAGGTGTTTCAAGGACAATCCAGCAAACAGGCCTTTCTGAACTCAAGCGATACAAGAACAACCTGGCAAACAGGTTGGTCTAGGTGGTTGGGGCAGCGTATTCGTCTTGAACAAGATGACTGGATCTACAACAAGATGTCTTGGGTAATTTAGGTTTTATTTTTTAGATTCTTGTTAATATGCCAATCTTGAAAAGTCTCTAACTAACCACTCTTGAATTGGTTGCGCTATTTGCTTCAGAACACCAAGTTTGAACAACCCTGTAAACAGGGTACCCAGGGTGTTTCTGAACTGCAACGGCCAAACCCGGTTACTTTGGAAAACTTATTTTGGTTGGCCAAAAGCTCTAATATATTTTGATAAAATTCCAAGACAGCAATTTAAGCTGTAGAAAATCTTTTTGATATGAAAATCCCTTGGGAGATTTACAAAACTGATTTTGGAAAATATTTACCAAAACCGAAAATATTTCTTTCTTATCCTTTGGGAAGTGATTAATTCAAAATTCAAAGCTGAGATTCTTTCCCATGTATCTCACGGCTATTTTTAAAGGGGAAAAGATAGACTTTTATTTCCAAAATCAAATCCCTACAATATTGGGAAAACTCTATCCTCATTGATCTTTTAGCCGTTGGAATTCTTTGTGCTAAGCAAAAATCTTTCTTTGCTAAACATAGCTGATTTTATCACTTCTCCTTTTTTTTGACCGTTGGATTTTTTGTTTAAAATCTCAACATTTCACTCCCATTCAAAAAAAGAGAAAAAACGAGAAACATACATAACATACGCAAAAAAGGGAAAATTACAAAAGTGGTTTTTCTAGTGAGAAGAATTTTTCGAGCTACTCTTGAGAAAAGAAAAACCGAGACAAGTTGTGTTTAAGCTGAGCTTTCAAGATATTGGCATACTAGGACCTCATTGTACCTTACATCTGCTTAAATCAGAAGCACCCCCGTAAGGTGTTTTGTAACCCTGATCTTGGATCAGAAAAGTGAGTGAGTGGTCCTCAGTCGTGTGGACTTTGGACGTGTCCAATCCGGTGAGATTTGGACGTGGTGTAACCTTTCTTAGAAAAGAAGGTTATGTGGTTGCAAGTTGTAACAAGGTGTGTTACTTTTGTAACGTGTTCAGCCCGTTAGTGAAAGTGGTTAAATCCTACACGAGGTAGGTCGTGGTTTTTCACACCTCAGTTGGGCTAGAGGTGTTTTCCACGAAAAATTGTGTGCTTTATTTCCGCATTTATCTTGTTGATTTTCGCCTTTGAGCAAATTGAAAACATCTGGTGCAAACAAGTCAGAAGGTTGTTTGTAATTCGAGAACAACCTCTGCAATCAAGAGGGTGTTTGTCAGTAAGTACGCGAAAATCGAACACCACAATTCACCCCTCTCTTGTGGGTAAGTACTCCTAAATACAACAACTATGAAAAAAGAGCTTTTAGCAATCATAAGAGTATTTACTAAATGAAGACTCTTTTTATTACCTAGACCATTTAAAGTTCTAACTGATAACCAAGCAGCCACCACTTTTGTCAAACAAGCTTTAGATAATGGACTTCACATGCGAAAATTAAATAGATGACAATTATTCTTATCTCAATTTAATGCAATTTATGAGCATGTTGCAGGAGAACAATAACTTTTTTGCAGATTACCTCACTCGAAAAAATGAATGCATAGGATAAAGGGAAAGCACCTATGTAACTCACAGAAGGAGAGCAACTAATTACAGAACCTGAAAACATTGATCAGTGTCAATGAATATTATAGAGTTGTTGATGAAAAAATGGAACCCATTGAGGAAGAAGTTATTGATCTTAGAGCAGATCTTGGAAAAAGTCAAGAGATCTCTACTCACTTCTGTCGAACTATTCACGAACTCAAGGAGAATTTCTCCGAAAAGGACCCTAAAAGTCCACACTGAACTTTCTAAACTATCTTTTCGTCCACAGTCGAGCAAGAGAAACGCTTTAAACCCCCTCTCTGAAAAAGAGAAAGAGAAGTCTGAACTAAAAGTTAAGCTATTAGCTCAAGGACCAGTTATTCAACATAATGGCATCAGAACTACTGACATATCTTTAGATATGTTTTTGAGACAATCATCCTTGCCTATTAGAAAGTCTCTAAACTTCCCGAACTATATTACAATCCTAGGGATTCATTGTTTCCCAGGATTATCGCCTTTCATAAGGCAAGCCTTGAACTCATATATGAACTCTTTACCTATGGGTATCCTAATTTTCTTCATCTAAGTTTAAGCTTAATTGAGTGATAAAAAATACCCAGAAACCTTCAAAAAGGCAGTCAATAACATCAACAAAGGCTATGTTTGCATGAGATTTTTCTCTATCTCTCCTGAGAAGGATGAAGACACAGGTCGTGTTCGGCAACAGTTTTTTGGATAGCGCTTAGTGTTTTAACTAGGTTAATACACTAATTAGTTAATTTTTAGTATTCGATAACTAGTATTTTTTGAATAACATGTCAAGTAGCGTTTAGCATTTTAAGCAACGTTTTTGAAAAGCTAATAGTATTAATCTTTGACATTTAAAAGTAACATTTCATATTTTTTAGGCAAAAAATATCCCTTAAAAATTTTATTTTTGGAAACTATCTATATCTTTTTATTTAAATTTACATTAACCAGCTAGCATAATAGCTAAATTTACCAAACATATTAGTTTCAACTGCTCATCTAAACATCTATCCGCTAATATCTAAATTAAAAATGCTATTCACTATCTAAACAGCTATCCACTACTTGAACCACTATCTGCTACCTAAACAACTAATTTTTCCAAACATGGCCACAATCTATCGAGCTATTGATCTTATTGAAATCAGCAATATCTTTTAAAGCAACTATTCAAGCTGAAAAAAGCAAAAACTTCAAGGCTTGTCTTTGATAAATCTTGGATAAACTATAGGAGATCAACTGAAGCATTAGCCATCAAATGTCAAAGCGAAAGGCTAATGAATGAAGGAGCAAGAACACTGTATCATTGTCATCACTACAGAAGAAGCCCCACCTGTCTCAATCAATGACAACCTTTTTTTCCTTAAGCTACAAATTCGAGCTCAAAAACTTTCATGGAAGTCCAACTATTCATACAAAATTTGCAGAACTCTACCAAGATGAAAAAGACAAGACAAAGACGCAACTCATGCCAACACGAACAAATGAATGATGTAGATCCTGCCGACACAAAAAGACGAAGAATATAACTCAACTTTATCAAGAATAGTGAACTCTATTGTGTAACCTTATCACTTTAGGAAGAATCTTATCTTTATAATGTAAGCGCTGAGGTCAGAGCGTACTTCCCTTCCTCCTATAAATATGTACTCAACAATCAGGGGGAGGCTAGAGTTGTCAATCTCACAATTGTCTCTGTAAGGTATCCCTTGTAAAAATGTTCTCATTCCCTCTTTCCGGGAAAAGAGAACAACTAGCAATGAAATGAAGAAATCCTTCTACAAATATGTGTCTACAATTTTTCATAAAATTCAATAAGGAAGAAAATATCAAAAAGAGTGAAAAAAGTCTAAAAAGTAGGTAACTCGTGCACAAAAGAAGAGTAAGATGTGGTCGAAAAATAAGATGGAAAGAACTCTCGAAGGTATATCTCTCTAACTTGAATTTGTCTTGAAAGATTAGGTGGCATACTGTTTATTTAGGGATCATGAAATTTCAACTTTGCCAGTTTAGTATCTAAGTACCACCCCTCACTTATACTAAAACCTCCATCTATTAGTGTTAATCACGTTAAAATGTAAAAAAAGTTTTACCGCTTTTAATTTCCTCCCAAAAAAACCACTCGTGAAACTCCTGTTTATTCTAGTATCAGAGCCCTAGCCACTATCTAAAAATTTAATAAATTTATAAGGATAAAGTAGTAAATTAGCTAAAAAAAAAAATCAGCAAATGACAAATTAAACTAGAAACAAAATACTAAAAGACAAAGAAATCTAAACCTTGGATTAATCTATGGTCCAAGTGACAGCTTCCCACATTTCTTACAAAAATATTTTCTCACTAGATCTAGGCCCATAGGATAATAATATTCATATAGGATTGAGTATGAGCTTTTCGTTTTTTGAGCAAAGAATTGAATATGAAGTTGATTAAAAAGAAAATTAATGTAATTAAATAAATTTACTATTAAAATATCTAACGTAATTATCAATAGTGTAACTCGTTGTCTAAAAATATAGAATATAATTAAATAAATAATTGCAAAATATAAAGATGTATAAAATGAGTTAAATTTATAATAAAAATGTTTCTAGAATAAGGTATATAAGAAGTTAAAAAGGTTTTTTAATTATATAAATAATTATGTACAAACTTATATTTTTGAATTATTATTACTTTCTACAGTCATAAATTTTGATTAAAAAAATTAATATCACTGTGCAATAAAGGGTGTAACCTAGTATTCAAAACGATAAAATAAATACTTGTTTACGTGTGCACAAAATTCATCAATCATGAAAATAGGTCATAATAGTAAAAGCATTGATTAATTTTTAGATAATTCTAACTCTTTACTCAATCATCAAATACAAAAAGGAAAAAGATTATTATGACTTGATGTGGTAGGTCATCCGCTCTATTTTTAGGCCATTCGCACGGTGGGAGTTGCGTTCAACATGCGCGTCCCACCTGCCACTTGTCTCTTTCGTATTTGATACTAATAATATGACGAGTTTCACCACACGGTCCACTTTTTTATTTTTTATATTTTTTCTGTTTTTCTTTTTTTTGATATTATATAATTTTTAGGTGATTAAAAAAGAGTTGCGTGTTACAAGTTGGGTTCATGACAAATATTTATCAAAATTGGAGTTCCATGAGTTGGAGACTTGATGGAACACAGGTTCCACAAAGGTGGAACTTTTATTGATGCGGTATACTTGAGCTCTACTTTTTTGAACTCAAACTGAGAATGACCTTACCTAGATCTGAGGTCCTTGAAGGACTGTGATTAGAACTCGAGGTTCTTAACGGACGATAATTCAAGACTATTTCTAACCATAACTTTGGACGCCAACTATAGCTGTTGATGCAAACTATTTCTTGCGCAAACTAAATAGTAATGGTCCATCTTCCGGATTCAACGTCTACCATTAGACCATTGAGATAGAAAATGGGGTACAATCATAATTCCATTTATTTCAATATATCTAACGTCTGCAACGTCGTCTCCTTCATGTTCTTCTCCTTGGACCCTTTCCGGCTTCCATGTACAGTACTCGTTGGAGTACTTAGTCAAATTTGAGTGATTATTTTTAGCATTGACTAAGTATGATTATGACTTTGCATCAATGATCTATAATTCCATATCTATTTTTACTCCATTTGAATGATATTTTGTTGATTTTGTTTTTGAAATTTTGTCTGAGAAACCTATCAATCTGATGTAATTAATCCAATTGTGTAGATTGGAACTTGAAATTTCCAATTGGATTGGAAATTGATATTTTGCTGGAATATGGGTGTCAAAGGTCCCAAAAATGATTAATAAACTATCTTGAATTTGTGTAGTTTGCTTGCGAGAAGAATTTGCAATTTTTTAGCCCTTTACTCTGAAGTGTTTATTGACAAGTCGAATATCCATTCAAGGCAAATGAATAATCTTGATTGGAAGGATGAATATGGCTATCCAAAAAAAAAATTTGTGCATATTACTTAAATTTTAAAAAATGAACATTATTTTAATAAAGAATGAATATTACAAAACTCAAATTTTGACATAATTTATCATAATATATCAGACCACTTTGACTAGCAGATGACATTTAGCAATTGATAAATCACTAAAATGATTTAGTATTAACATACTGTTATTTAAAAAAAATAAGCATTGGATATACATAACAAGGTGGATATTTTCCACTTATAAATAATATTTTAGAACATAAATCTACACAACAAAGGCGTTTTGATTAAAAATAATAATAACAGAGAGGGGGCATAACGGCGTTGTAACTGACCGAGAGAGAGAAGCAGCGGAACACACAAATGGATGATTTGTACAGCTAAATTGTCTCAACGAAATGATGAAACACGGGCGAGACATCTAAAATAGAACCAATTTACTGAATTGCCCCTATGCATAGTTGAGACCATTTTCTTTTCACATTTTCATCTACGCCCTTGAATTCTAAATCTGACAGCCCACATCTAATTTGGATGGTAATAAGAGTTTGCACTTGATCCTAACCCTATGTGTGTGTCTATAAACATATAATATATATATATATATATATATATATATATATATATACACACACACACACACACATTTAATTTGCATAGTAATAAGAGTTTGCCCACGTGCATGCGTGCGTGTGTGTATGTATATATATGTGTGTGTGTTTGTATATACATAAGTATACATATATATATATATATATATATATATATATATATATATATATATATATATATATATATATATATATATATATATATATATATATATATATATGTATATATATGTATGTATGTATGTATGTATGTATGTATGTGTACTTATATATATGTACACACACACCCTCACACACGCACACACATACATACATACATACATACATACATACATACATATACATGTATATACATACATGCACACCCCCTGTGTGTGTATGTATGTGTATATGTATATATATGTAAATGTATATGCATATGTATGTGTGTGTATGTGTGTTTGCGTATGCGTGCGTGCGTGTGTGTATGTATATACATATATATATATACACACACACACATACTTCCATACATACGTATGTGTACACACACACACATACAGTTATATACACACTCAACACTAAAAATCTGCGTTTTTTCAGCAGACTTCTCCGATGGAATCATGGTCCGTATGAATCTCCGACATAATCATAGCGGATTAGGAACTATCTGCTAGATTCCAGCAGAAAGTTCGACAGAGGAACAACTCCAACGAAAAGCGACGACGGAATTGTTTGTTGGAACTTCATTTAAAAAATAAATATTTATTATTGACCCCCTTTAAAAAAAAAATTGGACTTTCCACCGAACATTTCCATCAGAACCCAAAATGAAGGGCCCAGAACTGCTGGAGTTTCGTTCATTTCGCATTTTGATTCACGCTTTAGGGGGGATAGGTACATGTCATCCGCTCCCCTACAACCGTCGTTCCTCTGGCCACCATCATCCCCTAGTCACTAGGCCTCCACTGCCGTTCATGAATTCTCACCAAAGCTTTCGAGAGAGTAGAGAGAGATAAGAGGGGGTGGAACACCGCCATCCTTCCTCTCACTCTCCTATTCCACCACCATTTGTAGCCGAATTTGCTTGATAATTTTCACATAAGTGAATTCAACCTAATTTTGTGGTGGATCTAGTAGTAGATTTGTGAAATTTGAGTAAGAATTTGGTAATTATGTGATATTTAAGTAGTAATTAAGCATATATCTTGAATGTTTTTTGAAAATATATTGAAGGATATATGTATGTGATGGTTGTAGAACATGTGAAATGTAAGATACGTTATTAGTTAGTTAAATTATAATTAGCTACTTATTTAATGTGTTATTGGTTGATACTGATTTGTGAATTTGATAGTTTTCATGTAATTTCTTAATTGATTGCTATGTATTAAACAAATTTTGATGATATTAATTTGTAAATTTAATAGTTTGCGTAGAGAGTTGGGTTGCTACACTAATGTTAGCTGTTAAGTACACAATTTGTTCTTAAAATTACATTTAATTTAATATTAAACAATACAATTTTTAATTGATGTTGTATATTAACTAAATTTTAATTACGTAAAATTTAATGTTAATGATAAGAATATGAACGGTAATGCTTTAGCCAAATGTTAGTTTGAATTATGTAGGGTTCAGTTAGGCAGTTAATAATTAACAACTTATTGGATTATAAATTGTGAATGTTGAGATGTTTTATGTTGTTACATATGATTTGAATAATGAAAATATATGCAATATTCATATTTCAAGTTGTAATGTTTGTTTTTTTTGGTGCAGAAAAGGGGCTAAACCCCACAATAAAATTTTATTATTTCACGTTTCTAGGCCATACGACCCCTACAATATCTGCCTATAATACATCCAAAACCCCCTTACGCGGTGAGTCATAGTACATCACCCCTATGTTACTATCAATTCTTAAATTTACTAGTCTGTCCGCAACCTGATTCGCCTCCCTCTAGTAGGGGGATATTTGGATCTCCCAGTCATCTCTAGCGATTATTTGTTCGCATTATATTATAAGACGCTTATGAATAGGATTTCATGATCCATTTCAGCGTAGCATTCCCACCACAATCATGGAATCTACCCGGAACTAGATCTTCTTCAGTCCCAAGTCTCGCATCATTTTCAAGCCGCAAAGCGCCGCTCTGAGCTCCCCCTTGACTGACATACACTTGCAAAGTTTTCCGTGAAGCCTTTGATCCATTCTTCTCTATGTCCCCAAAGAACCCCACCTCCTGAGGCAACTCCTGGGTTGCCCTTCAACGCACAACAATGTTCAAGAGGGCCCATCCCTCAAGCGGGGCTTGCCATCGTATCAAAGCCTCATGTTGCTGAGTGCTAAGTGTAATTGCAAATGGGTTAGGCGATCCGAGAGCATGGAGGATGTCTCTAAATTCACCCAACAAGAATCTTCCTTTTTCTTCTGGAATTTCATCCATTCTATTGAAGCAAGATGCATTACGCCACTTCCAAAGGTACCACATAGTGGTAAGAAATGTTGTTGCCTAATCCAGATCACTATGCCTCCCATTCGCATTAGTTTCAACCCAAGTATTACAGTATGCATCAGGCGCAAGCTGTTTTACTCCGTACCCCTCGAGTTCTCACCATACCGACCAGGCACGTGGACACTCTCCGATGACATGTAGCACCAACTCACGTGCAGCGCCACACGGCCCGTATCCCGGGTCTTGTGTTAGCCCTCATCGTGCTCGGTTCTCATTTGTCAATATTTTGTCATGGAGCACTAACCAGGTGAAGACTGGGATTCTTTGAGGGGCTTTCGTTTTCTAGATCCAACTCCAACTCTCTTTCTACAAGGTTGTAATTTCGTCCTGAATGACGGTTCTTGAACGAAGAATCTTCTCTTTAAAAAAAAAGGTCAATTGATCTTGGATTGAAATCTTATGTGCACTGAGATGCATGACTCTTTGTTTATGATCCAATTGATTGATACAAAATTTAAACTGTGAATGACACAATACAAAGCAGGCCAAAATGGCCCGCGAAGTAGTTTAGTACGTAATGCTGAGGGAGAAACAATCAGGACAGAACAGGGCGAAGCTCACATCGCACAAGCAACACGATTGTTATGAGCACTGCAACCCGAAGTGGGGCAACTGGCATCGAATGCTGGCTCTAGATTTAGGGCCCTGGCAGATGAAGAATTGGGTAGGGAACTAGACACAGCTGAGCAGGGATAGGTGATGTAGCTGGACAATGAGGTGGAGGTGCCGGATTTGACGATGCAAGGAGCATTGGAGGATCGGAATATGCGGAACTCGAAGATGAGCAACTTGCTAGGAGGCCAGATCAAGCACAGGAGCATGCATCTAACATGGTAATCACTCAAAGCAGGGGTCCACCAACCCAGAGGAGACAAGAGCCGATCCGGGAGCTACAAGTAGAAAGGAATGTTGTTATAGGTAACAGCAGGGAAAGAAACGCAATAAAAGGAGAACCAGTCCGCCAAGAGATGAGGGAGCAAAAAAGTAACCTACGGCAGCGGGAAGCTTTGCTACTCTCACGCACACCACTTTAATAAAAAACTCCTATACCACACCGCAGTGATAGGGGAGGGGCGGGCTTAGGTCCGCAGAGTATACTGCGAGGACCTGCCAATGGGGTTCGAGTGGGCTTACAAAACGCAGCTGGCACATCAATCCGAGAATGCCCTCGGACTGAGAATACGACTAGCATTATGGAGGATGTGGAACCAAGTGGGGAGAGAGTGCGAAATACACTCAACTCCTCCGTGGCAATCCAAGGGGCCAGTGTGCCTACTGCCCATTGACTAGGTAGCGGCCGACAAGCGATTTGGTGGAATTTATGAATCCAGATTCTAATAGGCAGAACACAAGTCCCAGAAGGGAAGGTGTAAACCAGGATGTACGGGTCCTGGTTTGGAATGTTTTGTGGAGCAGGAAATAAATATTTCCTGTAGGAATTTAAAGAACATGTTAGACAACATAAGCCCCAAACTGTCGCACTATTGGAGATCCATATTAGTGGAGGGCGCGTAGTCGAGGTATGTCGGCGGAGCGGGTATGATCGCTGGCACCGCAATGAAACTAGCAGATTCTAAGGAGGTATCTAGATATTATAGAATTCTTAGGACATCGTTATCAAGGCGCTCCAATCTCATGAGCAATTTGTTACAATGCGCGTGCTGCTGGGACGAGAAACGGGTTGGATTTTCACCGCAATCTATGCCAACCCGCATCGCAAGATACAGAAGTCCTCTTGACAGGGATTCAGCATTATAGAGCCACGATCCAACAGCCCTGGCTCTTTGCAGGTAATTTCAATGAAACGGCTAGCTTGGAGGAAAGGAATCATGGGGGCATTGAAATGCTTAGGCATTGTGAAAAGTTTAAAAATTGGATAGAGAACAACGGATTCATTGATATGGGTTTTTCTGGCCACAAATTTACTTAGGTTAAAGGAAACAGTGAAGCCACTAAAAAATGTGCACGACTTAACAGAGCACTGTGCAATGTGGAGTAGCAGACTCGATTCCAAGAAGGATCAGGGTAGCATCTCCTTCAGAACTATTCTGATCATCTGCCGCTTTTTGATTAGCACACGTGGATTGTCGTTTTAATTCCAAGTTGCATGGACTACACCTGAAGGATTCGATAAAGTTCTACAGGAACATTGGCTGAACAACACTGCACTCGTGCCGGCACTCCAAACACTGTTGAATGCCTTGACCACATGAAATAGAGAGGTTTTTGGCAACCTATTCCGGAGAAAGAGGAAACTATGGGCCAGAATCCCGGGCATCCAGACAAAATTAAATCAGGGACGTAATCCCTACCTACGAAAATTAGAGACGCGGCTCAAAGGGCAATTACGAACAGTTTTAGACCAAATTGAAATATTTTGGATGCAAAAGTCAAGGGTTGAGGCCATTCAGGATGGCGACTACAATACTCGCTACTTTCATATGAATATACGACACAAGTTCAATCGAATTGAAGTCCTCCAGAATGACGAGGGAGATTGGGTTACGGATTCAGAGCAAGTACGCAATATGGTCCAAAATTCTTTTTAAAGGACTTTACACAGAAGAACAACTATAGAACACGACACGAGAGCCTCTCCGAGGGTTATTTTTGTGACTTACGACTGAGCGACAGGAAGGATTGTCTGAACCATTCATGTTGCAGGATGTGCTAATGGCTTTTAAGTCAATGGTGGCATTGAAAGCCCCTGGATCCAATGGGTGCCATGCTTATTTTTTCTAGCAATACTGGATGATTACTAGGAATGTAGTCTGTGAAACGGTATTAGATATCCTGAGGGGAAAGGAGATGCCTGTTGTGCTTAATGATACCTTTTTATCCCTCATTCCAAAAGTTAATAACCCGCAATGAGTTACACAGTTTAGGCCAATAGGACTATGCAATGTGGTTTACAAATTAGTGACCAACTACATAGTCCATAGATTGAAAGCTGTTCTGCCTGATTTGATCTCTCTACTACAGTCGAGTTTTGTGTCGGGAAGACAAATAGGTAACAATGTGATCATCATGTAAGAGATAATGCATTCTATGCACACTAAAAAAGGGAAGAAATGGTGGATGGCCATTAAGATTGATCTTGAAAAGGCATATGATAGGCTCATATAGCCCTTTCTCAAAGAGACTTTGGAAGATATGTAGTTACAAAACCCACTGATATGGGTCGTCATGCGATGCGTGACATCTTATGCACTAAGTATACTTTGGAATGGTGAAGAAACTAAATGATTTAGGCCCACGAGGGGGATCTGACAAGGTGACCTTCTCCATATTTGTTTGTAGCTTCTATGGAGAGGATATCCCAATTGATCGAAAGTGAGGTCTTATAAGGAAGGTGGCATCCATTCCCAATGAGCTGTAATGGGCCTAGGATATAGAGTCTGCTCTTTGCGGATGATGTGGTGCTTTTCGCAGAGGCATCGATAGAACAAGCACAGGTAATCAAAAACTATCTGGATCGTTTCTGCCGGGCATTGGGATAGAAGGTCAGTGGGGCCGAGTCAAGCGCATTTTTCTCAGCAAATACGGAGACTCAACTGATTGAGAGCATATGTAATGTACTTGACATGCCGGAACGGACGATCTGGGACGATATTTAGGTGTACCCACATTGCATGGCAAGGTGAATCATATGACATATCAATCAGTGGTAGAAAGGGTTGATCGGCACCTAGCGCGATGGAAAAGCAAATGTCTCTCTTTAACGGGGTGACTAACTCTTATTCGGTCAACTATTTGTGCCATTCCGTCTTATATAATGCAAACGACTCGACTATCCCGTTTAATTTGTGACGACGTGCATCGAAAAATTCGTAGATTTTTACGGAGAGGGACGTCATTACAAAGAAGGATCCATCTAGCCCTTTAGCCGCTAGTCACGTGGAAAAAAGAGATGAGCGCACTCAGAATTCCAGCAATGCGGACACTAAAGGAGGCCTCTTTAATGAAATTGGGGTGGAGGATAGTTTTGGAGCCCAATAAAGTATGGGCTAGGGTTTTAGCTTTTAAATATTTTGGAGGAGCCTCAACAACCATACGCCTCCCCCCAAAGTCGCACCACTCCAACACCCAGAGGGGAATTGTACAACAGCGGCGGCATGTGGAGGAGAACGCCAGCATGGCAATGGGTGATGGGTGCACATCCCGGTTTTGGCTCAACCGATGGGTAGAACCTTCCCCACTCCTCATATTTACTACACAATATGTTCCTCTCTCTGGATTAGACAAGCATGTGCATGAGTACTGGGACGCGCTAGGAGGGTGGAAGTGGGACGAATTTTTCAACTTCCTCCCACATCTAATCCTGGCTCAAATTGCATCCTTCGATTTATTAGAAGAGGGTGTTGGAGACAATTATTACTGGATTGGTGAGGAAGTTGTAATGCTTGTGGACGACTGATATGACTAAGATATGTCATAAGAGAAAAGATACTACGAAAGGGGAAAAAACACATTATTGTTAGTGTCAATGTCATTATTTTCACTGTGAATGTCACAACTTTGGACTGCAATTTCACTCATTCAAACAGGCATAAATTCTAACCTAATTGTCATAATATGTTGTTCTTGTCCACCATATATTGAATAAATGTATGGCAAGATAGTATAATTATAAGTAAACCATTTAGTTATTAAGTGAAATGCAATAATTATGTGCATGATTATAAAGAAACAATTTACTTATATTTATAATTTTATGGGGAACAGTGCATAACATCGATTGACCACCCCATTGGAGGTGGATATGTAAAATATTTTTGCTAGGTAGAAAAGGGTATAGATAAGAATTTTTAGAATTATTTAACCAATTTGCGAGAAGTCAAATAGAATTCATAAATAATGGGCACTATAGATATCCCTATGTCAAATGCCAAAACAGAGCTTATAGAGAATTTAATAATGAAATTAAACTTGTAACATAACAGTTTTCTTAAAGGTTGTTGATATTAGAAATCTCATTGAGATATGAGCCTCCTAAATATGACAATATTGGAAACAACAACTCACAAAATATGTCTAAGCACATGGTTTCCAGTACTATGCACTTTGATAATACTGAACCATTTATGGATCGTGTTGGAGCAATAGTGAGCGATGGCATGATTACTAATGAAGTTAACGCAAGTGAGCAACCAAATGCACTAGTTCAAGCATTCTATGATATACTGGAAGAGGCTCAGAGGTATTTATGAGATAGGTGTAGTAACCAAAATGAATTATCAAATGATTCAGATTCATGAGTGTTAAATCTGATCACAACATGCCTCATAATTTGTTTCAATGAGATGATGTAATTAATGCATAAGAGTTGTCTGTCAAGCAATCATATGCCGAAAAATTACTCAAATTTAAAAAGAAAGTTCGAAGTTTGGGATTGGATGTCTAAATGATTGATTGTTTTTACAATGTTGCATGCTTTATTTTAAGGAGGATTTTGCACTTGAGAAATGCAAGTTATGTGATTTAGCAAGATGTAAACCAAAGAAGTTAAGCAATGGTAGGAAGAAGTCAAAACCATATGGGAAAATGTTCTACTTTCCTTTGATACCTAGGTTACAACGAATTTATGCCTCAAGAAACAAAGTTGAACACATGAGGTGGCATCATAACAACAAAGGTGAGGATGGTGTTCTTTGTCACCCTTCAGATAAGAAAGCATGAAAACATTTTGATCATACACACTCTGATTTTGCCACTAAGTCTCGCAATGTTAGACTTGGTTTATGTGCATATGAGTTTAGCTCATTCTAACAATCTGTACGCCCTTATTCAATTTGGCATGTGGTTGTAACATCTTACAACCCTCCTCCAGATATGTGCATGGCAACCTAATATATGCTCTTAACTTGCATTATACCTAGTCCAGCAAATCATAAGAACAAAATAGGCGTGTACTTGCTACCTTTGATTGATGAGGTTAAAAGTCTATGAGATGGTGTTCAAATGTATGATATTTTAATGAGGCAGAACTTCTTTATGAGAGTTTCATTAATCAGAAAGTAAATGACTTTCGAGCTCTAGAAACATTATTTAGATGGAGCACTCATGGTGTTTTGAGCTATCCTATTTGCATGGATAAATTGAAGGTAACACAATTGAAACATGGAGGTAAACCATCCTGGTTTGACCCTGTAATAGTCAATTTCTGCATAGACATCATACTTTCTAAAAAAATCGAACTACATTTTGTAAGGAAAGAGTCATAAAATATGGTCGTCCATGCCGAAAAAACAAGGAGGCACTATACCACGAGACTAAGAATCTTCCCAAATACACTCATAGAGATTTCAAAATCTCGAGTTATAAGAAAAATCTGTATCATTGGATAAGCAAAACATCTTCTAGAAGTCACCTTATGGGATAGACCGCTTGCTACATCACAACTTAGATGAGATGCACATAGAGAAGAAATTTCGTGATAACATCATTAATACTGTCATGGATGTGCCTGGTAAAACAAAGGATGATGTTAAAGCAAGAATGGATATGATAGATATGTGTTATCAGAGTGAGCTTAATCTAGAACACGGTGCTTATGGAAGAACACTAAAGCCAAAAGCTTTATTCGCACTTTCTTTTGATAAAAGAAAGCGGGAGTGTGAGTGGGCACAAGATCTAACAATGCCTGATGCTTGTTGCTCTAGGATTGAAAACTGTGTAGTAATGAAGTCTGCAAAGTTTCAGAACATAAAGAGTCATGATTGTCATGTGTCTTTGCGGACACTTATGCCAATGGGATTCTGTGCCCTATCAAATGATGTATTGAAACCACTTGTTGAGTTAAGTGAATACTTCAAAAGTCTTTGCTCAACATTCTTAAAGGTCGATAAGCTACAGGATATGCAACACAGTATAAGCATTATACTTTGTGAATTGGAGATAGTGTTTCCCTTAGGATTTTTTAATGCCATGGAATACTTACCTACACATTTGGCAGAAGAAGCTTACCTAGGTGGTCCAGTACAATATTGATAGATGTATCTATTTTGAAAGGTAAATAAGAACATAAAATTTAATCACTCATCTAAAGCTTGAGTTACACTAAAATATTAATAGAAAATACTTTATTTTAAATAGTTTGGGTGGCTTAAGCAGAAGATTAAAAACAAAGCATATCCTTAAGGCTAAGGGGCCGAAACTTACTTGGTTTTTAACATATCACAATTTACTTCGTGTTACCGAATTGGGTGCTGTAACCCCTTCAATGGGACACTCTTATATTGGTTCTGTAACCCCTTCAATGGTCGGGTACTTCGGCTCTAACATGGTTTCAATGCGCACAAGGCGTCAACATAATGAGGATTATAATAAGCAGCCACAAAATTAGCCAACTTTATCAATTTTTAAATCACAAGGTACTCCAGTGGGAAGTTGTAAACATAGATACCTAACTGATCATGAGTTGCACATTGCCCGCTTTCATAATTTGTTGGATTGCGATGAAATTCAACGTTATATCGAGTAAGTTACTATCACATTTAATAAAATTTAACCTTATTATATGATTGACGTTGAGTTCATTTCATGGTTTAAGAAGCAGTAAGACCTCAAATATATATTTAGTAAATCAATAACATCTTATATAATATAGTTTTCATGTTTATAAACTTTTTAAAATAAATGTAGGTTGAAATTGCACAAATCTTCAATGGCAAGCACCAATCATTTGGCTCAACTTCCTTCAATGAATTTTATTTCACATACAAAAATATGTAAGGGAGAAAAGACTTATAATTGTAGTGTTTGTGTGAAAGGGTGCGAAGAAGGTGAATGTGAGGATCACTATTATGGCATCTTCAAAGAGGTTGTTCATGTTGAATATCCTAGAAAACCACTTAAACAATGTGTGTTGTTTAGGTGTGATTGGTTTGATAACACTCCTCGAGGTACACATCGCCCGAAATTGATGTATATAAGGTATCAAAATGGAATAAGAGATAAATCTAATTGGTGGTTTGTCGTGCCAAACAAACCAGACATAAACTAAACGAATTTACTTTACTTTGCATTTCAAGAAGAAGATATGTCTCACATGGCACCGGTGAATGACACAATTCTTGCAACTGTGTTAAATGAAGAAGAAGACATTGAAGAGGTTAATGAAGATGATGCAAATGAGGAAGGTGAAGATAAAGAGTGGGATGATGACTATAAAGATACTGATGGTGAAATCGATGTCCACACTGAAGACTATGAAGATGATAATGAAACTAATGATGATGGCTAGATTAGCTCCTATCAAATTGTATATTTAGTTAATTTAAGTACTTTCACCTTGTACGCTTGTAGTAGTTCTTCAAAGAGGATATTTTTAGTGCTTTGGTACAATTGTCATAGTTTAACTAGTTGAACTTGTTTTTTTTATTTGAATTATATTATTTGATCACTATGAGTTGTATGTTTGTCATAAAGATGTCAAGTATATGGTGGTAGACATGATACAAATCGAGGAAAGAAGAAGTACCAACCAAAGTGGCCATTAAGAGGAGGATTCTCAAGGAGGGAAAAATGTTAATGAGATTCCTTTCAACCTTTTTCTTGACCCTAGCAACATTCCAAGTATGCAGTTTAACCAAAATATCCCTCAAAGTTCTATGTTTCTAAATATTAACATGAATTTATTTAGCAACCAAGGGCTTTCTACCACTAAGCCTACAGGAGCTTTTATGGTCAATCGATTCGGTTCCTATATCCCAATGACACCATAAGGGAACTCCAATTTTATGAAACTATAAATTCCAAATTATAATGAAGAAATGAGCAGAGGAGTGAAGATGCATCAAGCCACGTGAGCACAACTGCTAAGATGCTAATCAAATCAAATGGTAAAGAGTAAGTAGTTAAACTTTTCCATCTACATATTATGAATAAAAATATCTAACCGTATGTTTGTTATGAACAAAAATATCTAACTATGTGTTTGTTACATGCAAGCTTCTATTCCTATGATGTGGCATTTGAAATTACAAAGATGTTTTTAACGAAATTTCCCAATCCCTGGCCAGCATGAGGTAAAGTTCCTAAATCACAGTTGGATTTGTCATTTAGTAAGTTCAACATGAGATAAATTACTTAGTATGGTATAGGTATAAATATGTTCCCGAAGATAACGTGATATTTGTTTTCTTGGTTTTTATTTTTTTATAGAAGCATTTTTATTGGGCGCCAGAGTTTGACTTCTAGATTAGGAAGAATTTTAAGCATAAAGGCCCAGGTAGACTGAAGGGCACATTTAGGGAGTTACGAAAGAAGAATCAGAGGCCAAATTGGTTGTCTAACAACATTTGTAGGTCACTTAAATAATATTGGCCTTATGATAAATTCCTCAGCACAAGTGAAGAAGAATCAAAACAGTGATCAGGAAGGCTTAGGTCCTTGTTTGCATACTTACGATTCGATCCCTTTTAGTGACCAAAAGAGACATTTGGTAAGTGGTTAATTAATTTTTTTATTTAGTTATTTCTATAGTTTTTATAAATATTGCAAACTCTTCTCCCAATTTATTTTGCATAACGTAGAGGTCAAGAAGCTCAATAGGGACCTGACTATGATAGAATTATTTAAAGACTCCCATCAACATGAACAGGACAACACATGGGTTAATAAGAAATTTGAAAAAGCATATTTAAGTTTCACTTACTCTTTTAGTGTTCATAAATCATTTCATTTTTCATGATTTTCATGTTATACTTTTAGTGTTTAATCTTTGGGATCTTATTTTGTAGATGGAGCATCAACATAAATGAGAACAAATCAGAAATTTCCAATCTTTAGTAGATCCGACGTCTGATTCATTTGAAATTCCATCAGAGATAGAGCTCTAGGTTTAAGAGAATTCGAACAAAAAGATTGTGTCTATCGGCTACGTTCCAAAGGGGTGAAATTGAGGCATGCTTTCAAGTCCACAGCAACATCCAGGAATAGTGACAATCAGGAGCCTAGCGAGTGAGAGACTGTTACTCTATTGAACAATCAATAGACCTTAATGGCGGAAAAAAAAACCACAAAATGTAAGAGAGAAACTGCCATTTGGAAGAAAAAGTCATGATGTTGAGTGAAAACCTTAGTGGGGTGCAAACTACACTAAATGAATTTATCATAGCATCTTACTCTAGATCTTACCCACCCCTTTCTTTGCACCCTCGACATCAGCGTTGCTCTGCTCCTTATGCTCCTCCTCTACCTCCCCCTCAACCCGAATACCATGATGATGATGATGATGATGAGAATGATAATGATCATGATGGCAATAAGTCTAATTCAGGTGGCGAGAATGTTGGGTATGATCAGGACCATGACTATAATTATTTTAGAGTTTATGAGATTTTTCGATGGCTATCTACCCTGTGCTTTTTTTCAATATGGAAAAAAAATCCCTTTTCCATCGAAAATTTCATCGAAACAAAGGTTTTTTTTTGTTAGTGATATATATGTACATATATGTATATGCATACCTCTATGTGTGTGTGTGTGTGTATCTGTGTGTATGTTTGTGTGTATGTGTATACGTATGTATGTATGTGTGCGCGCGCATGTGTGGGGTTGTGTGTGTGTGTGTGTGTGTGTGTGTGTACACGTGTATGCGCGTGCGCGTCCGTGTGCGTGCGTGTGTCCATGTGTGTAGAGATATAGACAGAGAATTTTCGACACATCATTCCAAAAAATTTCTAAATAATTAATGGCTTTTTCTTTTACCTTTTTAAAAACATAAGTTAGTCAATTACGTATAAAAGATTTGCTTTCCTTAAAAAAATTTGTAAAGTTAATTACAATTTAAAAGATTTTCTTTCCAAGCCCAAAAAAAAAACGATGTTTAATTATGATAATGCATTACATTATATTACTAATATGAATCCCAACATCACCAAAAATAAGACATTATATTATAATAAAATAAATTCACCAATCACAAACAATCTATTGTGCCTATTTGATTTCCATTGTCTTTCAAGTTTAACAACCAATATGGAATTTTATAAATAGAAATATAGTGACATACATATATTCTATATCTTATTTATTATGAAGACATAATTATTTTATGAAGAGATAATAAAACATATTTGATTTACAATATTATTATTTTTTCCTAAAGAGAACATAGTGTAAATATATATAACTAGGGAATGTTAGAGATTTTAGATACAGCCTTTTATATTGTAGCAAATGTGCCTTTGAATCGAAACCCACAATATCATGTAAAAGACATAGCCACATCACATTGGGGTGATTCTTTACTAGTTAAAGGTGTAATTGACTTGGCAGTATTATATTAAAAATAAAGATCTTCAAAGATCGACATGATGGTTCACAAATCTAAAAATTGAGTTATTCCACTTGACTTTAAAAAAACTATTGTACTTTTGTTTATTTACAGATGATTAAATAATTTTTCTATAAATTACATGACTTACAAATATAACTTATGATAGTTTTCACACAAATTTATTAAAGTTAGAAAAACTCAAAATTGTCGATGCATTGCATGGATATAGGAAAACAAAAAAAAACTCATAATTTTTTGACACATATTACTCTTATGTGATTTGCCTTTTTCTAAAAACAAAACCATCATTCTTAGAAGATATTGGAAGATAATTCATTATGTTTTAATAATACATTTCAAAAAAAACATCATGGATTATATTTTTTATTTTTTATTTAAAAAATTCATGCATTAGATTAAAGAAATTTTAGCATTATATCAATTGGATAACAAATTGACGTATGATGAAGATAACTAGTGAGAGAATAAGAATATGCGACATTATATTGTCCTATATACATACATTTAGTAAAGATTATGACATTATAAAGATATTTAAATTGCTTAATATTGTAAATATTACAATAATGCATTATAGTAAACTCTCACGACCAATATTACCAACAGTAATGCATTATATTATTATAATAAATGCACCGATTTTTAACGTATCTTTTTTAAATAAATAGAAATATAGATATGGATATGAAAAATTAGAGATCTTCAATACAATACAATCATAGTTATAAAGCCTACATATACAATATAATACCACTAATAGTTTACCATCACAAGATACCAAATTGTGTTCAATTTTCATAGCCTTAGAGCTCAAACAAGTATTAACAATTAGCAATTGTATGACGATCTTCCTTTTTTATTGCATATTCCTATTACAATATGTCAAAGTTTACCAGCTTTTGATTTTTATAATAAAAGAGTTCAAGCCAACATTAATAACTTTTTAATGGTAAAATTATCCTCCCTTTAACACGTATCCTTATTTTATGTTTTATCTTATCATCAAACTACAAATTCTAACAATATACAAGGAGCTATGTATCAAATTTATTAATATATGACATGTGTGTACATATTCCACTAAGTTAATAAAACCTATTTTAATATATAGGAAATCTGCATTTAATGATTTCTTATAATTTGTATCAATTAATAGCTATATTTTAATTTTGAAAACTATTAATTTAAAAAAATTAAATATTTTTCGTACATCACATGAAAGAGTAGATAATTTATCATTCTATATATGCATTAACTATAGAAAACAAAAACTCAAAAACTATATTGTATATTGCACGGGTGAGGAATGCTTGTTAATTATTAACAGTGGTAATATTATCTTCACTTTAATACATGATCTTATTTTGATAAGTGAAAACTTACCAGATTGCTCTCAATTTCAAAGCGCAAGAATCCAAGCATTTATTATCAAATTTTTTTGGGTAGTAAGATTATTTTCTTCTTAATATCGGCAATATACATGTGGAAGTGCATGACAATTTTATGTTATGTCTTACTATCAAACTGTAAGCAAATAATAATAACTATAATGATATTTTTATACATGGAATTGTAATTGTAAAATTGTGTATGACATATTCGCTATTGTTATTTTTATAATAATTACTAAAATTTAAATTCATGAGATTTTTTATGCATCGCATGAGTGTAGAAATACTAGTTATCAATTTAAGACAGAAATTCTAAAGACTTGATGAATATGGTGATAGGGCTTTCAAAAGGTGTTAAAGTCATGCATAAAGTACACAAAAAGTGACCAAATTTTAAAACGGACAAGTTTACTTTTTGAATAAAAATATCATAAAAAACAATTGTATGTTATTTTATTCTCATGGTATCCAACAAAACAACATTTGGAACAAGTTTTAAAAAGTTTTGAGTGAGCTTTAATGTTGGGCATGGGTGACTTTTCGTGTTTGAGATTTTTGAGCACTTACAATTTTTAAAGAAAGTTCAAGATCATTGCAAAATATTTGAATTTTCTCAATACTCGATCTCAAGCTTTGGTCATAAGCTTTCATGATTTTCTCTATGTGATCTCCTCAGAAGTCAGACATCATAGCTGTACACTTCTATACATGCAGATTGCAGAGGAAAATTCGTACTATTTCAAAGTATCGCTAACGCAATAAGCCCTTCTTGCTCTTTATTTTTTTTTGGGGGGGGGGGGGGGGAAGTATTTCTAGGTCAAGATAAGAGTAATTCAGTTAACATACCATTTCAACAAATTTGTTCATGAGAATTAGTGATCTGATTGATTGATAAGCATATGACATTTAGTCCTCTACGATCAAGACCACATTTGATAAGATATAGATCAAAAAGATTAGATGCAAAAAAAAAAAAAAAAAGTATTCTTAAAAACCTAACCTATAGGAGTATCCATGATCCGCTTCTATTCTATTATAATTATTTCATATGTTAAATTTTTATCTCAAAAGCCTTTTTTACTCACAGTTTTCGAGGTGAATGGACTGAACAGAAGTTGATAGACCATAACTAACAGAAAAAGATCAACACTAGATCCGCATGAATTGATAGAACGTGCATTTATTCCAGATTATTTACTTCAATTACTTGTAGTATATAGATAGCAAAACCTCTCTAAAAAGGATAGATAGCAATTAAGAATGGTAATGGATCATGGACATAACTCAAATCTATCAAATCAAACCCAAATTAGAGAATTTGGGTCCAATTAAATGAGACCCAGTAGATTTTAAGTTGGTTTGGATCTGCAAAATTCAGACCCAGACCCAACCTAGGACACATTTAAGGCCTACAAAAAAAGTAATTTTTACCAACATGGATAGTTCTGTTATAATAAGTACATTTGCTATTAGTAAAACCTTATATCAACAGATATTGGTCTATTGCTAAACTTGGTAAAAAGAGATGATAAAGTAACTTGGATAAAGTAACTCTAAAATCTAAACTAGTAAATCCTAAATCCACTTTATTTATTATCAGTTGTAGAGGAAGAACTATTTTGTTATTTGTGGACTTTGTCTTTGTAGTTTGTATTAAAATATTATTTTTAGTGTGTAAGATACAAGTAATAACAATTAGTTACGGCATGTATTGCTATAATTTTTTTTGGTTAAATTCAATAATTTGTCTTTAAAATGTGGTAATTCATGTTGGGATGTGAAAAAAAATGATCTTTAGTATGAGAAGCAAGTCAAGACTCATTTAACACCCACAGATTGATAGACTTGTCAGACCCACAAGATCTGGTTCTGGGTCCCGTCTTTGCAGATCCAACGGGTACGGAGTTGGATCTGGGTCCAGGTCTAAAAAATTAAATGAGTCTGAGTTCACAAGTTCTAAACGGATCATGACTGCTTCTCATACGAACAACATATATCTAATTGAAAAACACTTTGAAAATCACTCAAGTTTCTTTGAAAATTTTTAAAAATAATCAAATTTTAAATATAATTTCATAAATCACTAAAATTTAATTCCTGTTACAAATAATCTTCTAACTTGTATCGCATGTCACCTCCTGCTAAATAAAGAATCGTCTAATTTTCTTTAATTTTTTTAGTGTAACTAAAGCCTAATGTTTGAGGGGGAAAAAGGAGGCAAAAAGACAACAAACAATATATCGTAGTGTAACTCATGGTTAAGCTCATCATAATTAAAACACGAGAAAATCAAATGAACAATCATAGCATTTACAAAAAGATATAAGAAGAAATAATCTAACCACCTTTCAAATCAAAATTCAGGTCCATATACTGTCTCACAGGATCTGTTAGCAAACATACTATCCTATTCTTTGGTCCATCAGATAGACTATTGAATTTTCACTAATAAAAATGATACCTTATTCTAGGATCCTATTTATATTGAATAACTTAGAGATGTTTAGCATTTTTTTTCTTTTTTTTTGGTTTGCATGTGTACTAATCATGGTGTACCAAAAATTGTCATATTTCAACCATATATTAACCCTAAGTTATTTTATATATTATGTTAATTATCCTTATAAGTTAGAATCTTTTTCTTCCCCTTTTTTGTGCCCCAAATTTAGAAATTATTTCATTTAAAAAATTTAAATCAATTAGAAAATTCTCTAATTAGTAAGGCATAAATACAATGCAAAGTCTGATTCGTACATATTATTGAGATTTGATGATTTTATAAATTAATCCTTTTTAAAGGTTTGTGATTTTTTAATATTTTGACAAAAAGTAAAGAGATTTTTTAAAATTTTTTCCTACGTCTGACCTAGATTTTTTTTTTCCTCAAAATAATTCCAATACAATTTTGAATCATCAACAAAAGATCTTGACATTAAAAAGATCGAACACTTGACCAAGATAAAACAAAACGAAAAAATGAAAGATAATAGAAATGAGTCGGGCTACCTAACCAGCAGCCAACACTCCCCACTCAAGTGTTTATTGCTACTTTCCCCTTGGGGCCCTCCCCTCAACGTATAGGGTGGATTATGTTGTTGGTATTATTAGCCGAAGGCAACTTCTTCCTTTTGTTGGCCTCTTTTCGTCTCTGTTTGATTGTTGCCTTCTCTTTTCTGTTTTCCTATCATCATGACTTTCCATGGTTTAATGATAGGAAAAAGATGTTACTCTACAAAGCATCGTGACGCCTCTCATTTTTTTTATTTTTTTTAATGATTAACCTGTTAGTGAATCTAAAAGAGTGAGAAAAATTTTAAGTGTTTCGCGTATGTTGGTGTTCATTACATTAATCATTGTAGGCATACTTAGCTTGAATTGTTGATATTTACCTGGTATATATTAATATATATGATATGTTAGGCAAAATGTTGTAAGATAATTGTGCACTCATGGGATAATTTATATTTGGGTGCATCGAGTTTTGGTGTAATCATTTTGAGGACCAGCTTTTTAAAAACTTTACTGTCAGAATTATCGAGTTTTTTGTGTTATTTACATTTGGGGGACAGGTCACTATTTGAATAAATAAAAATTCATTGTCAAGTCCCTAAACTTTTCATATTTGCAAATCTACCCTCAATCCTTAAAAACTTACTTTCGAAAAATCTAAAATTATGTTTGTGGTTTTTTGCCCACTAAGAGATCTCAACGTCCTTTTTCATCTGGTATCAAAGCCACATGCACAAAAATAATTAAGATTATTAAGCTAATTAATTACTAATTAAGTTAATTAACTGATATTAGTTGTGATTAATGCTTGAATCATCACCTGCTTGTCCTAGTCCTAATTATTCACACATTGTCCGCTCACCTGAAGGTAATATCTCTGTAGCACCTCAATTAAACTATATCACTGATATAGTTTTAGAATTAAAAGCTGAATTAGCTAAAATTAAATTTGAACTAAAAGATCTTAAGAATCAGCTAATGGTTATCCATCTTTCCCTTATTAACGAAGTTAGACATAGTGAAAAGTCTAGTCTAGAATTAGCACTCCTTATCAGCATAAATATCCTTTTCAAAATCCAAAAAACAAAATTCCATTTCCGTTGCAAGAAATAAAAATCCAAAAATAAGTAGGAGAACAATCTGGTGAAAAATCGACTGAAAAGAAAGAAAAAGAAGATGGAGCATGAAAAATATGGTCTTGAAGAGCTATAAAAAATGTTCGATGAGGAGCAAAATTCAGAAGAATTGAACAAAATAATGGGCGCCATTAGTGATAAATATGATGTCTTGTCTAATGATAATGAAGAGACTAATAATATCCAACTAGAAGAAAAATATATCAACAGATGAATCTGATAAAATTAAGAGATCTTAATGTTTTACCATTAGAAGAAATTAGAAGAAAACTTGATAAGAAATATGGTAAAATGGCTAATGAAATCAATGAGATTGGGGACGAGGTTGACTTATATGAAACAGAAACTAATCTAGTTAAAAATGTCATTCCTAAACCTGAAGAATTTGGTGAACCATCTAGAAGAAACAATGATTTTCTAAGACCAAGATATGTTCCGACAGGTCGAACAAGTAATTTTTAATTCGGGTTTATCCCAAGAAAAACCACCACTTATAAAGAAATTAGCCTTACCCCAATTAGCCAAAATGGATATATCTTAAATATTGATGGAGCCCGTAATAGAGAAGAAATATTTGAGTATTGGAAAAGAGGAATAAGCAGTGTCTTAAACCTAAATACTACATGGACTGCGGTAAATTTTTTAAATTATATTGAACATAGTTTCTCTGGCACTGTAGCTAACTAGTATGATTCATTAAGTGAAGATGGTAAAAATACATTAAGACCGATGAAAACACTAGCTGCTATGTTTAGAACTCTGTGCAGAGAAATTAAAACTGAATTCATCGGAGCTAAAATTGATTCTGAAGAAAAAGCATGAGAATGGCAAAGAAAAATTAACAATATAGAACTATGGGATATGAGATACCTAGAAAATTATATTGCAGAATTTAGTCAATATTATTACAAGATTGGGCATAATGAAACAAACCTTGGCATGTTCTATGACAAATTGCCATATCCTATAAATTCTATAATTAATGAAAAATACGTGGTATGGTTTGAACGAATAGATGTTGTTGATACCCTTGATTCTAAAATTTCCTTTTTGCGAAAATGGGTCAATCAACAATGTCTTGATCTTCAAAAGCAAAAGAAGATTAAGAAGCAGTTCTTAACTCACTGGGATTCACCTCACCAATTGGGGAAAGAATCTAAGAAAAGAAGAAGAAGAAAATTCTATAAGAAAAAGAGCTTTAACAAGCAAAGGAGCGAAAAATATAAAAGAAAATATTATAACAAACTGAGTCCTAAAAAACGTAGATTTTTTAGGAAAGCTGCTTATTGTCCGGCAGAAAAAAAACAACTGCAAATGTTGGGCATATGAAGAAGTAGGGTATTATGCTAATGAATGCAAAAACAGAAAGAATAACAAACTTATTGAAATATTGGGAAGCCTAGATTATATTGAGTTTAGTGAAGATGATGCTTTAGACCTAGCCCTAGGCAATAGCAAAGGAATTGTTGAAGTTGTAGAGGATAATGAATATGAAGAAAGTGATTATGAAGAAACTAGCCATATGATGGAAAGTATATCAGTTAGCCTTGGTGATCTTCAGGGAGAAAAGTTTGTAGTAGACAATGATCTTCCCATAATCCAAAAAGACACGATCTATGAAAAATTCATTTTTCAATTAAAAAGCAAATGCGTATGTGAAATGATGGAAGGAGATCTTGAGATGAAGGATTATGAGCATGACATTAGGGAAGTTAATCTGATCAATTGGGAGAATATCGTTAAGCATAATAAAGATAAAAAGTATAGGTATATCCATATCGGAAGCGTCCAAGTTCAACTCACTCCATTACAATATTACGGTAAAGATATTGATCTTTACACTTTACTCTGTGATATTAGGCATACCAAATTTAATAATTAGATAATCACAGGGATAAAAACTAATTTATATAATGGGTCAGCATGTTTCAACTCTTGACCTGGATATTATGTAAGTTTAAAAGATGAATTTGCTAAAAACTTCCTATCCCTTAAGATAAAAACAGTGGGGATGGATATGAAAAGAGGAGGATATCCTTTAAGGATATTTTGAAAAATTATCTACAAATTACATAATACAATAGATTCTAGGACTAAAGTAACAATGATAGAAGCAGAGAAATTTAAAAGTCCTACCCCATGCAAAAGATCTAGAGGATCAAGTCCAATCCACAGGAAATAAAAATCGATCGTTCATGGATATCTAGTTTTCCCAATCAGACAAAGATCAACAAGAAAAATATAATTAAAATTGATGAGTAAGGCAAAATTACTATTAAACCCCAATTATTAAGAAGTATAAGTACAAGGTCAGATTGGAGAGAAGGATCTTCATCCGCTAAAGAGGAGCTTAAGGAAGATGATACAGTTAGCATGACCTGTGGAATGAGTAAAATAAGTTTTGAGGCTGCAAGACCCAATCTAGATCGATTAACAACTCTAGATAGAAAGGTCATTGGGTACAAAACAAGAACTGTTAGTGAACCAATTTATGAGGATGAATTAGTCAAAAATATGACTATGGAGATATGCTATGAGGCTACTAATACAAATTCTAATAGCATCTATATCCCAATAAAGGTATGTTTAGAGGAATATAATAAATATGAACTAAGTGCTTACATAGATAGTGGTTGTTCTATATGCTTTAGAAAAGGATCATTATTTCCTAAGTTTATGTGGAGAACAGCTAAAAATCCTTTACAAGTAAGAATAGCTGATAATAGTATTATGAGCCACAATGAAGTCATAGGAGGATTATCTATAGAATTAGGAGAAGTTTAATTTATTATACCAGTTCTATGGGCTACTGATCAACCCTCTCATGATATGATTATTGGGAATAATTTTTAAAGATTATATTCTCCATGCACCAAGACCATAAATCAAATAATATTTATAATTAATGGCCACTTAGTTTCTATTAAAAAATTAAGTAAGGCTTACACTCATCAGAAAATTGAATTTACACGCAGCCGGCGTAGTGAGAAGGTAATGCCAGCACAATGAGAAGTAGCACTAATAATCTCATTACTCGAGTTATCTGTTAAATGAGCAGATTATTAAATAACAAAAAAAATTATGCAAAGAACTCTATTCTGACAACCCTCTGAAATTTTGGGATAAAGACAAAACATTTGCTAAAATCACTTCATCAAATCCCAACACTATCATCCAAGTTAAACAAATGGTGTATACCCACCAGGACATTCAAGAGTTTAATAAACAAATCAAAGAACTTCTGGATAAAGGATTAATTAGAAATAGTAAGAGTCCTCATATCAATCCTACTTTCATGGTAAGAAATCATACTGAGGAAAAAAGAAGAAAAGTTAGAATGATAATCAATTACAAAAAGCTTGATGATAATATTATCTTTGATGGTTACTATATTCCTAACAAAGCAGTCCTTTTTAACAGAATTCAAGGAGCCTCTTAGTTCTCGAAAATGGATTGCAAAAGCGATTATTGGTAGATAAAAATGGATGAGAAAAGTATTCCTTTAACTGCATTTAGTACCCCATAAGGTCATTACGAATGGATAGTAATGCCATTTGGTCTTAAAAATGCACCTCAGATATTCTAGAGAAGAATTGATAACATCTTCAAAGACCTTAGTCATTATTGTTTAGTCTACATTGATGATATCCTTATTTTTTCTAAAACCATAGAGCAGCACAAAAACGATGTCTTGACTGTCACTCAAAGATGCATTGATCATGGTATTATACTTGGAAAAAACAAGTGCATTTATGCTAAACAAAAAATTAAGTTCTTAGGCCTAGAGATAAAAGTTGGACAGATTATTCTACAAAAATATATTTTGAAAAAAATAGAAAATTTTCCTGAAAAAATCAAAGATAGGAAGCAACTAGAAAGATTCCTTGGATGTTTTACATATGCTTCTGATTTCATTAAAGATTTGGCTAAACTAAGAAAAATATTACAGCAAAAACTCAAGAAAGATGTTAGCTGGACATGGACTACTAATGATTCAAAGATTGTCCAGAACCTCAATAAAATGTGTAAAAATCTTCCTGTCCTTAATTGGCTAACGAAGAAAGTGATTTAGTTCTTGAAATAGATACCAGCAATGAATACTGGAGTGCGGTGCTCAAAATCAAAGAAGGAGAAAAACTCTGCAAATATTGCAGTGGAAGTTTTAATAAGGTAGAATGCAACTACCCTACAATGGAAAAAGAAATTCTTGCAGTCATACGGGGAATTGAAAAATTCTTAATCTTTTTAGCCCCTAAACCTTTTCCCATTCGAAAAGATTGCAAAGGAATACTTGGTTTTATGAAAAAGAATTTATCAAATATACAAGCGCAAGGGCGACTCCTATGTTGGCAATTATGACTTAACCAATTTTCTTTCTCTATTGAACATGTACAGAGATCAAAGAACTCTCTCGCAGATAGTCTAACTCGAGAACTTACTAATGGTGATCATCAAAGCCGACCTCCTATCAGAAAAGGAGGAAATCCTTAATGAAATGCCAATCATACTAGAACGGGTTTCGCCTTCTAGTAAAGTCCTTATTGATAACCTGGAATTTCATACAAAAAGTAGATCGCGCTTTGGTCTACTTTCTATTACCTACCTAATAGCCCAAAGATTTTCCCTTCTAGAACTACAAATTAGTTACCTTCAGTGTCCTTATGATATCCAAGAAAAAATAAGTTCTCATATCCAAGAAAAATGGTTCAATGAATGGTATGCAGCCTGCATCGACTTTTATCATCATTATTCCTATGATATTTGGGAGTTCTGGAGTACAACAATCTATTTTTCTGATAGATCTGGAGTCGGTGGTATTTGTTTCCCAACCAATTCATTATTTCTCTGTAATCCTGTCTTCAAAGCCTGGAAAAATGGGATGGTTTTTTACTTCTCAGAAGTCCCAGACCCTAATTTTCCATTCTTCTCAACCTTAACTAAGTTCCAGCAATATATGTTCAAAAGGTTCCATTGCATTCTCAAATATCCTGAGGGACCAACAAAAATTTCAGTTCGCAGATACTTAACTTTGGAGGTTTATAACGCCCTGATTGAATATGAAAATGGAAAAGGCAAACCAGCCCATTATCTTGTCCAAATTGTTGATTGTGACGATCCCAGTGATCAACGACAAAATTGGATTCATGAAGATCTGGTACATGTAGTTAATGATCCTGCATTAGCAAGGGCTATTGAATTTTTTGATATTTATCATCAGTGTTGGGCATTAATCAAACGTAGAGAAATATTAATTTATTGTAAAAACACTACTTTCGCCTATAATAATGAATTTAAAGACTACATGAGGGTGGAAGGAGCAGTGTTAGAAGATATCTTTGATTATCTCTTTAATATGGGAGCTGAAAAATTCTTATCAGAAAAAGGGAATAAATATCACCTTGAATTATTTGAAGAATGGGATCCAGAGCATCTTAAGCAGATTGATGAAGATTTTGATGATTATCCAGATAATAATGGTCTGAAAGATATAATTAGAAATGAAGGAATGTAGAATCTCAATAATGATAACTAGTCTTATCATCGTTAAAAATTCTGAAAAGGCTGCCCCATTATTGTACTATTTTGACAAGTGTTTGGTCTGTAAAATAAAGTGTGTATTGTAGCCGTCAGTAGACAACTGTAGTCATGTGAAAAATCTTTATGTACTATAGTCTTTAGGGCATCCTAGGTACTCTCATCCCCTCTATAAATGGAGAGGTTGAGTGATGAGAGGAGACACGATCATTTGATCATTTTTGGGCAAAAGAGAGGTTGGGATTCTCCATTTCTCTATGAGCAAGCATCTCTAATGATCTTAACTTAAGTCCCTCTTTAGCATTCCACTATAATATAACAACTTTCAAGCTTTCAATAAAAGAAGTTTTCCACTAGGGAACGTTATCCAATCAAACCTTATGTCTTAAATATTATAATTTCTTGATAAAAGATCCACTATCCTTAATAAAGATTAAAGACTTGATTAGTGACTACGGTCTGAGGTAGGAAATGAAACAGATCTGTACTGTGCCTGATTTAAGGAAGGTAGGGTTGAGATTAGCAATCTCTGTAAACTAGAAGCTAGAGGAACGGCAGGATCCAACGCCGACTAAGTTAAGCTAACGATCGAAACTCTCTAATTAAGTTTTAATTATTTTTGCTAAGCATGGTGGGCCTATAACCACATAAAATATAATAGATAAGATATAAGTAGTAGATTGTGATAATTAGTACCAGTAAAGTCATTATAAGAAGTTAAATTAAGTATATTTTTAGAAAAACCCTAAAAATAGCTTATTTACATAGCAAATCCTTTCTAGGGGCTTTTCTGCAATTTCCGAAAGTTCAAGGATTAAATTATAAATAAAAAAGACCAAAGAGTCACTTGTTCTAAAACTGAAGGTATCAAAGTGTAAAGATTTTCAAAACCAGGTCCTAAGTGTGAATAGGCTAAAACCGGAGGTACCAAATTGTAAAATTTTCACACTTATGAGGAATATGATTATTGTGCAGCATATTCTATCGTTTGTTTCTCAATGCTAATAATATTCGAAGTACGGAACCGAATAGTGGATTTACTATTTAAAAATGTCGCTAAAATACTGTGAAAAGCAATGGTCTATAACATCATTTGTTGGGGCTTTACAGCAAAAAATAAATATCATACGAACCTCTAGCACTATTGATTGTTACAATATTTAATGAAACGTTGCCATAACCCATAGCGATAATTAATTCTAACCAAATGCCATCCAAATCAAAATTACATGACGTGAGAGCCTTTTTCTTAGGGGAAAGGCATGCAAATGAAAACAAAATATTAAAACTAATCAAGAATGAAGAAGCATACGTACCAGGAAAGATTGCAAAGTGTAGAATATACAGTTTTCAGAGTACGTTTCTTGAACCACATGCAATCGATGCAATTACTCTGCTTTATTTAACAAATAATAATCGGCTTTAAATTTAAGGCCCTATTTTCAATTACATTCTGACCCTTTCGTCGTATTTTAGTAGGTTGACACTATACAATGACATCTAGCAAAACATCGAAAATATTAAATTTATAAAAAAAAATAGTTTTCTGGACGTCAAAGCTACAACCCGATGTCTGCAGAAGACCGGCAGTTAAGTGATCCGCAAAAGACCGGTTAGTTTGAGTCCATTATTTTGGTCATCATATCACAAAATAAAGTAATAAAAATATTAAGGTCAAAAATGGTCTTGTCTTCAATTCCCACTATGCTT
>JAKOGI010002098.1:75000-143019 GCA_029747015.1 Carnegiea gigantea
TGGAGCGAATAAATAAAGCTTTCATTACTAAACTTATAAAGAAATATGTTATGTAATACAACAACAAATGGGATAAGCATGTATGTGGTAGGTATGAAAATCCTAGTTAGATCTTCAAGTACAAAAAGAAAAGTACTTATTCATGGGCACAAAAAAGCATGCTTCATAATTGAGTAAATATGAGAGCTAGCTTTTGGGAAATTTGAGCCACCAATATCTCCTCATGAGTAGTAAGCACAATAACCTTAGAAGCTAACTACTTAGTGAACTCATCTTGCTTTTATGGTACTAAAAGCATGCTCACCATATTAGCCCCCAAGTTAGAATTTTGTATTACTTGTTGGGGAAAGGAAGGCCTTTAAAATCCAGGCAGTAATCTAGTATTTAGTTATAGCATTATGGAATGGTTAGTCCTATACGAGAATTGGGTGATTCCTGTAACCTGAAGTGCAAGTGTTGGAAAAAGAGTGATTGATTGATCTCATGTTGAAGTTGTTAACATAATTTACCTATTCACAAGGGTCTTGGGCAAAAGGACTCCCAACTTCGTAATTCATAGTCAAATGATCATCAGAACTGCATATTTCACATGAAGGGGAAGAGGACATAAATTCACGGCATTCACATTCAAATGGTTTAGTCTTTTAGTCGTTGCATCTACTTCAAAGAAAAGTAAAGTGCATCAACTTCTAACTTATCTCCCACCTTTTTAGATTGTTCCCCTTCACTATACTATTGATACTTCTTGAGTACCATCTCCTTGATGAGATTATATGCATTATCCACCGTCTCGTTCACGAGAGACTTCCGGCCACCACATCGATCATTAACCCCTTTTGCAAGCAGTGATGAGTGTGAAACTGCAACAAATCTTTAAGACACTCATAGGCTCCATAAACTAATTTATCCTCCTTTTGATCAAAGGTGGTGATTTGATTTCTCAAGTTGGTCACCTTGCTTTGTGGGAAGTACTTAGCCAACAAGGCCTTGGTGAGCTTATCACATGTGGTGATGGATCCTGTTGGCAAAGAATAGAGCCATACTTTTACCGTGTCTTGAAGTGAGGATGAGAATAAGTGGAGATGAATGACGTCATTGGATACCACATCATATTGGATACCACATCAGCGTCAATGGGTCATACACATATACAGAGACGGAGAGGTACAAATGTGGATTTTCCATGGGCATTCCATCGAGTACATTTTGCTAGACTATGTTGATCGAGTCTAGTTGGAGCTCAAGATTGTTAGCCCCTACATTGGGGCAAATGATGCTTGAATTGAGCAGTAACACTTCTAGAGTTACAGAATCGCGAAGTTTTCTCCGGGCTTTTCCTTCTCCGTCTGCCATGGTATAGTGTGTCTTAGCCACCTTTTCTAACTCTTTTTAAAGCCTTTGTTGCCTTCTCCTCCTATGGAAAGTCCTCTGTAACCGGGGATCAAACTCTAAGGGTTCTATTAAACTGGGGGACCTTGGCATCGAAGGGAAGAAACATTGCAAGAACAAGCACAAATACGAAACAAGGTTAAACTGAAACAAAAATGATTAGTCCATCTTATTAGGATGAACTCAATCCTTGACAACTTGGTCCATAGTAATAGCGCCAAAAAATTGATGGCTATGAGTACACCGGGGATGTTGTAGCCATTAAATGTCATTCCCAGAGAGGCCAAATTCAAGCTACTAAGTTATATTCTATCAAAATTGCTAAGCGAATCGAGATTTCAAGAGTGATTGTATCTAAATTAACTAAGCAAACTTTTAAGAAGTAAGCTGAAAATTTTAAGAAGTAAGCTGAAAATCTATCAATTAAGAGGCACCAACGGATTTGTTTCACATCGTACTGAGTCAAATTTAGAGGTTAAACTTGTGTTTTATCATGTATGGATTATTCAAAGGTCGAGAATCAATAAAAATTCTATACTTTCTTTCAAAATGAAGAGAATTACTTAAATAAAACCAATTACCATCTGTCAGGAACCATTAATTTAATCCAAGTTATAGATTTAAGATTATCGATTTGACCTCTCAACATGCAATTCTCCCTCAAGCAATCATAAAGTCAAGTCTAGACCTGGTGATTCGATAATGAATTTCTTCTTTCTATATTTCACCTTATTATCTCAAGTTATACAAGCAACTTTGCCCAAAAATCACCCATAAGGCAATAAAACCCTAGTAGTAGTTCAAATCAACTCCATAACAAGATTGAGCATAGAGTTTAATAACTAAAAACCCAACATAATTCTTTAGTTTTTAAAACTCTAAATTAGAGAAAATTGCTCACTCATGATTAAACTAACTAATTCAAGAGAATCTAATCACATGAATCAAACTGGGATGGCAAGAGTTCAACATAGAAGATAAAAGAAAAAGAGACGCTTCTAGCTAAAAAAGATCCTATTTTAGGAATCTTGAAATCCCTAAAGGCCTTCTAAGTTCTAACTTACAAATTTCTCATTCTTCAATCCCTATTTCGCTCTAATAGGAAGATGGGGTTGGATTAAGGTAGAATAACATGTTGGCAATGACATAGTCTTGCCCTATCTATCACATGTCCACCTTTTTAATTGCGTGGATTGATGAAGATGAAGAGTGAAGCCAACATGTAGATTGATAAATGCTTAAAGTGCACACTATTTTGAGATCATTTAGTTGCATTTTTGGAGAGAATTGTGTACTTTATATTATAATTTATATTCCTGTTCTTGTTTTATACTTTGGTATGGTTCTTTGGTGACTTTTGCAGGATTTTAGACCATTTGATCAAGCAATTGACCTTCATTTGAGTGCATACTGGCCATCACGGAGGTACCTCAATTCCTGTGCCCGTGGAGCAAAAGAAGACCATAAGATTTCAGATCTAACAAGAACTACGGTCTGCTCGTGGTAGATGCCATGGTCTATGGCGGAGGCATAACTAATAACCTATTCGTTTTTCCTCATCGTGTGGTTGAGGTTGATTGTGTTTTCCTATAAATAAGGTCATTTTCACAACAACAAAAAAAAAAAAACCATCATCCCATCATTCTATTTCCTCTCTCCAATTTTATCAATTAGATTAGGATTTTGATTAGATTAGACGGAGAGAGAGTTAGTTTTGTAAGGATTCCAGTCCGCGTTTGTGTGACAGTTTAAGCGCAATCTTGGCTGAGCATATCTTTTCTCTTCTCTTCTCTTCTCTTCCCTAAATTTAGATTTATGTTTTTGTAATTTTGATTATCGTTGTTGTTTGATTTTGGATTTATGCAAACATTTGTTAATTTCTTGATGTAGTGTTGATATCATTTGGTAATTTACAATTTGTTGGATTGTTTTATCGAATTCCAGAAGTTTGTTGTCTTATAAAGAATTTGATCACTTTCGTGCATGTTTTAGGTATTGGATGAAGAACTGAATGGTGAAATTTGATACTAGAATCTTAGGATTTGACTTGATTGTGTGGAGTCTTGAGAAAGTCCCACCGATTGAGAAACCATTGATTTGATAATCACATGCTTAATGAACCTAAACAAATCAAGAACCCTTGAGAAATGATAATTGGTTAGATTTAGGTATTTCACTTCACCTTGAAAGTGGGTTATGATACTTTGATTATCGGTTTTAAAACAACCAATTAAGGAAGAAGTGCTTGATTGATGCGTGGATCAGGTGATTGCTTATTTTGCTTAATTCTAATTATTATTTATCCATTAGATTAGATAGTTGATTAGTTCAATTTCAATATCACATTTTGATTTGCTTAGCCTATCTTGAGGAATTATAACCTAGTAGATCAACCTAGTCTCTGTAGGATTGATCTTGATTGCTATAATACCATCTTGCAATTATGGCTCTATCAAGTTTTTAGCGCTATTGCCGGGAATTAGTGTCGAATATTGGGTTTTTCTCGATAGGTTTGACTAAGCATTTTGTTGTTTCTTTGGAAAAAAAAATAAAAAAAAATTTTAAAAATTTAAAAATTAAATAATTTAAAAAAAAAAAAAAACAATGCCCATTCTCCATTTTTCCCAATTCGAGCATGAATTATCTTAGAGGTATTTCAGACAATTAAATATCTTTCTTACTCAATGTGGTTATTATATGGGTAGATGAAAAATTTTGGACATTGTTGGTGAAGGTGTGAATAGGAAAACTCGAGCTCTTTTAAAGTATTAGGATTTTCTTGCTAAAAGCGTCGATGAGGCATGGTATTTACTTGAGTGGATTGCTTGGAATTCATTTGAGTTTGAGAAGGCTAGTCGTGTTTCTAGATATTCATTTCATGATCCTTGTGTGTTTTATGCTAAATCTTATTATACCCCTTTTTAGTATGACTTGGGTAAATCTTCTGACCATAATATTAATTCATGTCTTAATTATGCATGCTATGCTTGACTTGACTTTGTGTCACCCTGGGACAATACTGATGTTGTTCTGACCTTCCTTGATTCGTCCTTTCCTTAAACTCAGTGTATGGGGCTTGAGGTGGATGAGTTGTTGCTAGGTTTAGTATTGTTGATGCATGTTTTGAGTCAGATGATACTTTAAATGAGGTGTGAATTTGGATAAGACTCCTTTAGTGGGGTCACGTGATGTGTTTACGCATGAAGAGTCTCCTAACCTTGGTTGTAATAATGTTCTCCCTAATCCCCTTGATCATTCTCATGTTTCACCTGTTTGTTCAATACCCTCTCCTTCCTTTGAGTATTACATTAGTACGCCCATTGATAATCCTATGATTTTTTATGTTAATAATGATTTGGGCTATGAGGATAACCTATTTAGTATGCTTGGTGGGAATGTTGATGATTGTGTGTTCCTAGGTTACTTTAGAGGGTATGATCCTTCCATTGACTCTTATTGTGTATGCTTAGAGGACTTGCTTAAGAAAGTCATGTGGACTACATTTTTTAATCCTTTATATGATTTTTCTAAGGCTTTGGATAAGGTTAAGAGGATACTCATTGTCTTTGGTGTGGTTTTCGTTATTGCCTCTTACCTTTTATTTTCTACATTGTGGTCCCAGGAGTTTGATAAGTTCCTGCGTGCTTTTACGGTATCTAATTTTGATGGGAAGAGTCTTGAAGGTGTAATGGAGTGGCTGATACTCCATTTGGCCCGTTTGCATGGAGGTCTTAGCATAGGTGCATTCAGCACCTAACCTGGTGAGATCATTATGTTTTGTTTCCTTTTCCTTCTTTTACTTTCTTTCCTTTGAATAATAATGCTTTACTTAAGCATTGGGGAAGAGTAGCTTCATATTTTTCATTTTTGGTTTTTAGCTTGCATACATGATAGAGTATATAGTTTTAGGTTTCCTTTTTGTTCGCATTAGTGTTCTGCATTTAGATTTGCATATAGGATTTTATGTAGAGATGGTGTGGATTGGTTTGAGATAACCTCCAATAATATTTTTGCTAGGCAACATAGCTTTCATGAGCTTGAGTATCTTTTAATGTGTAATCCCTTTTAATGTTAAAGTTTGTGAAGGTTTTGTAAATATTTCTTATTTTGATCCTTATCTTGGTTGAGAACTTTGGTATCCCTTAGAATTGTTGGCACTAATGTTGGCATATGGGAGTCATTTTATGAACTAGTTGAGACTTTGGTGGATATCCCACAAGATTTTGAGCCTTATTTGGATTATTTATTATATTTAGTCTAATGTTTTTTTCATGTGGTTGACTCTTCCATGTTGCATCTCTAGAACTTACCTAGACTCTTGTTCAAAAACACATTCGCATGTGCATAGTTGATGATATGATATAGGCATTCTTTGTTGTTGGTTATTTTAGCCACATAGCAAAATGGCCTACCCTTGTATTATATGTTTATTCCCTTTGCTAGCCCCTTTGAGCCTATATCTGTCTTTGTTGTGATCCCTTCATATTAGCCCTTGGCCATATACATGTTCCTAACCTTTAAGCCAAGTCTATGAAGTATCACTTCATTTTTGTAGTGGTGGTTTGGGGGGTATTTTAGTTTAAGGAGGCTTTGGTATGTTGGTTTCTTGAGAGATTGATGATATTGTCAATTTGCTTTGGTTTCCTCTTATTTGGGTAGTGTATATGCATTAGACTATGAGTTGATAATTCGATTTCCTATGCCTTTTAATAATTACAATTTTTATTTCATTTCTCGAAAAGAAAAGAGAAGAAAAGAAACAAAAGTTATGTTGAAAAAGAGAAAAAAAAGAGAAAATCATGAAAAAAGGGGCCAAAAGAAAAAAAAGGAAAACAAAAATTTTTTAAAAAACCCCGAAAAACAACTAAGTGATTGGCATTAGATATGTAAATAGCTTGAGTTCCCTTCTTTGTTAACTCATTTCCTACATAAGTTATTGGGATAAGTTCATTGTATTTTGAGGTTTAGAATGTTAGTGATTTTTATGGTTAATTGGTGCTTTGGTTGGTTGCTCTCTAGTCGTCTGGCTATATAGCTCCACATTATCTAAATGCATTTGTCCACTCTTTTCCCTTAACCCTTCTAGCCTATGTTACAACCCATATAAAGTGTTCTTGATTGTCTTGTGCACAGTGCATTTTAGTGGTGGAAAATTTGAGAGTCTTGTGCTTATGGTAGATTGCATCTTTGAAATAAGTCTTGATTGAACCTATACTATATTTCAAACACATGAGTGGGAGTGATTCACATTTCCCAAAAGTGAGGATCTACCAGTCTATTTAGCTCTACAATCTCTTATGCTTACATGAAATACTTTATGGTTCTCTGGGGGTGATCAAGTTTGATGTCGAGCTTGTGGTCTCGTACTTTTTCGAAAACTTTCTTTTGAAATATCTTGCGCGCTATTTGGGGTTGTCATTGATTGTTGATCTTGCTTGTGTATGCTTAATGTTGTCTAGGAGGAGGAGTTTGCCCCGCTTAAGAATCTTAGGCACATCTCCCCTTGTTGGTTTTGTTTAGAGTTTGCTTGTTTTTAAGCATGGGAGAGTTTGATAAGTGCTTAAAGTACACACTATTTTAAGGTCATTTTGTTGCATTTTTAGGGAGAATTGTGCGCTTTATGTTATAATTCATATTCTTATTCTCGTTTTATGCTTGGTTATAGTTCTTTGGTGACTTTTGCAAGATTTTAGACCATTTGACCCACCAATTGACTTTCATTTGAGTGCATATTGGCTACCACGGAGGTAACTCAAGTCCTATGCCTGTGGAGGAAAAGAAGAGTAGAAGATTTCAGATCTAGCAAGAACTACGGCCTGCCCATGGTGGATGCCACGGTCCGTGGTGGAGGCATAACTGCTAGTCTGCTCGTTTTCCCTTATCGTGTGACTGAGGTTGACTGTATTTCTTTATAAATAACGCCATTTTCGCAGCAGAAAAAAAAACTATCATCCCATCATTCCATTTCCTCTCTCCAATTTTATCAATTGGATTAGGATTTTGATTAGATTAGAGAGAGAGAAAGTGAGTTAAAGTGAAGATTTGCAAGTATTTCATTCCAGGTTTGCACGACGGTTCAAGCGCGATCTTAGCTGAGCATCTCTTTTCTCTTCTCTTCTCTTCTCTTCTCTCAATTTAGATCTATGTTTTGTAATTTTGATTGTCTTTGTTATTTGATTTTGGATTTATGCAAACATTTGTTAATTGCTTGACCTTGTATTGATTTCATTTGGTACTTTGCAATTTGTTGGATTGTTTCATCGAATTTTAGAAGTTTACTGTCTTATGAGAAATTTGATCACTTTCTTGCATATTTTGGATATTGGATGAAAAACTGAAAGGTTAAATATGATATTAGAATCCTAGGATTTGATTTGATTGTGTGGAGTCTTGAGAAAGCCCTACCGATTAAGAAATCGTTGATTTAATAATCGCATGCTTAATGAACCTAAACAAATAAAGAACCCTTGAGAAATGGTCATTGGTTAGATTTAGATATTTCACTTCACCATGAAAGACGGTTGTGATACTTCGATCGTCGGTTTTAAAATAACCAATTAAGGAAGAAGTGCTTGATTGATGTGTAGATCAACTGATTGCTTATTTTGCTTAATTTTAATTATTATTTATCCATTAGATTAGATAGTTGATTAGTTTAATTTCAACATCAAATTTTGATTCACTTAGCCTATCTTGAGGGATTATAATCTAGTAGATCAACCTAATCTTTATGGGATTGACCTTGATGGCTACAACGCCACCGTATGCTTGCGGCTCTATCACAGATCCATATGGGTCGTGCACCACATGAGTAAATTATGTGCAATCCTCCTTCAAACAACCATTTCACACAGGCCATGCAAATACATACAGCCATGTCGTGTGGCACAATGGGATGACAAACTCTATAACAAAAGGTCAAGTAAACCACACGATCACTATTTTGTCACACGAGCTAACTGTGTATCACTATTAACAACTCCATTTTAGGGTGAATTAGCATGTTCATTGGCAAAAGATTTATGAAATCTCATCAAAGACATCAAGCCCAGGTATAAAGCAAGAAAAGGTGTAAAAATTCTACAATATTAGCTTTGAAAACCCTTAAAATCAATAACAAATTAACTCAAAAAGATATATATAATCAATGTTATTCAAACTCCCTCATGCTTTGATATTCGCTTGTCCCCAAGCAAGCTAAAGACCAGATGGGACTTCTATATATACAAGACAATTCAAACCCCTTACCATATCAAACAAACTAAAATCCACCACCATGATATCTTAACACCCACAAACTAACGCCTAACCATAACATGATCAAGAAACTCAATACTTGTGGCATAGGTATAAGGAAATGTATTTGGCAAAGGGCTAAATATGAGGGTTCACCATAAAGTAAATGGTTAAAGGCTTAATAGGACTAACAAGAGGCGCATAACATTCATGATAAGGTGACAATTTAGTTAATCTAGTCATAAACAAGAAAAAGAAATGTCTCTATCACATTGTCAAATGCATATGCTAAGTGTGGTCTTCAATGAGAGTCAATGCAAATTATAGAGAAATGAAATATAGGAAGAGTTAGTTATAAAAAGACAATGAGACCAAAATTGATGAATTAGTCTATGAAAGTTGAGCTTCAGCGGACATCTACCATAGTTTCAACTAGCTCAAAAGGATTCACATGCCAAAACTTATGTAAGGATTCATTAGGCAACAATTCTTATTCAACATTGTCGTAAAAATTATGAGCCATATTTTCAAAAACACAATTTCCACATTCTTTTATTCACAAGGGGGCAATGCAATGAAATCTAACTAAACCACAGAACACTACCTAGCTAAGAAATTTCATTATTAGGGGATTTTTTTTTTTATTGAATGTAAGTCTGCTTGAGTTAGACCTAAATGCAAAACTAACCTAAAACACTCTTAAAACTGCTAAAAATGTAATTCTAGTAAAACATGACTCGAATGCTCTAACTACATGCTAACTCTAAATGGAAACCTAAATGAAGCCTATACACATAATATACACAACCATAATGCACAATGCATCTATAACTCAAGTCCTCCATGCTTAGATATCACAAAGCATCACCCTCAATGTAAGTACACAACAATCAATATAGGGGAGAAAAGCAATCACTTATGTGGAGAAGAGGGAGGAGGATGGGGGGAAGTTGTGAAAGATGTGCCAATCCCACTAAGCGAAAAGAAAATCATTTATCTAATGAAGATAGTTAACGTTAGTAGACACCATGCTATAGAGCTTAACTTTCCCCTGTTGCAGATAATGAAGAGTGGTGATCATATGAGTGGGGTAATAATGATGGGGAGTAAGGGTATAAGAGTAAGAAGCACCCATATAAACACTGAAAGGCTGATAAGCCATATTATCCTCAAGGTTGAGATACAAATTCTCCCGGTCATGAATAGAAATGTTAATGGCACCAGGAAGAGGTGACTCTTGCTCATTTGGGTGTTTCCAATAAAGATGCTCTCCATTCATCAACACATTAACATGGACTCAAATGTGGCCAAATCTAGCCACTTTGAGCCTCTAACATTATCATCCTCATTTGGGGGGGTGGGGTTTAAACCCAAAACAAAGAGCAATCCAAGTGATTACACCCCTTATAGCTATCCTATCATGTGTCGTTTTTAGAAACACTATACAATTGATGCCAAAGTGAGACCTAGGACCAAATGTTGTCTATTGTATATGGCCCATATGAAGAAAACTCAGAAGTGTGAACAACATTTGAACCATCATCTCTAGCAAAAAATAATGCTTATCAACAACCGCTATGGAAAATAAAGGGACTCATAGAAAATGATAGTCCAAAAGTAATTGGCAACATAGTGCTATAGGATTCGGCGAAGTGTAATGTCTAGCCCTTGCGATACAGCAAAAGTTGCATTGAACTCATTTAAATTCATTGAATGGGGGACAGTAAGCAATTATAAGGAAATGTATGCATTCCCATGATTGGAGCAATTTAAGACTTCAAAATATAGAGAACTAAGAATTCCAAGGTGATTTCCTTATAGGTCTTAAGGCTAATGTCATGGAATTGTGTCATACCACCTATTGGAGAATTTTCAGGTGAGAGGGTTATCATCTACATGCATGTTGGAAAATTTCCCTAGATTGCGAATAAATTATGAATTAAATTTGAATCAAAGTAGTTAAACCACTATTAATCTAATGCTTTCCTAAATTAAATAACTAAGAATGTAAATGGGTCAAAATAAACTACTAATAATCTAGTATAAAAGAGGAATGAAAGGTAAATCATCACATAAGCACACAAAAATGATTTAATGGCTCTACATGGCCATACAACAACAATTTCTTGAACTTTACCTCAACATATCACCACAAAATGAAAAACAATACTAAAATGAACCACTAATCTATCCTAGTGGGTGCAATAAAAAGCAAAGGAGAGAGAAAGTTTCGCACAAAACTCATGAATGCTTAGTGTTGATTTTGATTGGAAATCAATCCTTCTATCTTCAATCATTTTCCATTTGCATTCATCAACTTCAATCTAATCCTATTTGATGTGGATTTTAACTTTGAGAATGAGAACTTCTAAAGAAGAGCATGAGAAAAGATTAAAAAGGGGTCAAAAGGGGAATGATCAAGATTTTGAGAAGTGGATTAGAGGCTTAAAACCCTTGAAGGTGAACCTTTAATCCCCTCTTAACTTCTTGTTCATTAAAATTTATGATTTGGGGGTTGACTTTGATGAATTAAAAATAGGATTCAAGAGAGATTTAGGCGAGAGAAAGTGATATTAAACCTAAATCAAAGATAAGCACTAAAATGGAAGCCAAATCAAATCAAAAGATAAACCTTTGCATTCATAAGATATCAAGCCTACAATAGTGTATTTAAAAGCAAAAAGCTACTAATAGAGACTAAACCGTAAAAAGTATGAAAAAGGCCTCTTCTTATTAGCCTAATCGTCACTTAAACAAGAAGCAATTTCATATGTGCCATGGTGGTGCCATATGGTAAGGGTTGACCATGCCATATTTCTGTGCAACTGCCCTATTTCTTCTTTCTCTTTTTTTCTTTTGTGTGTGAAATTCCAAAGTGGCACGAGCACCCCATGCCACATCTTTGCCTCTTTTTCCTACAGTTTTGAACTTGGCACGATCAAGCTTTTTGCGTAGCACGATCTTGCTACTTTCTTTGCTTTCTTTTTCTTACATTGTTACATTGTTACCTACGAAAGTATAAAACATGCATAACTTCCTAATTTAAGATTTATTTTAAGAATCAAATCAAGTGTAAATGGTGTGTCAAAATTATGTCGGTTAAAAACTGAAAACCGCCCTTGTCAAACAACCAACAAATATCTTTTAGGAAATCTGAACTAGTCAATGCATCCTCATCATAATAGCAGGTAGCATTGATAGGATGACATCTCAGATGTTCAAAGCATACACTATGATTAGGATCAATAAAATGATAAGGGTTTTGAGGGCTACCTTTTCTCTTTAGTTGATGCCACTGTATGGTGGTGTCTTCTCTTTCATCCCCAAAGATTCAGCTCTTATAGTCAATCTAGACCTCTTGGATGCCAAGATATGACCAAAGAACACAAATAATGGCAAAAACCCAACTAAGCTAGGTTTCGAGGTCGAACATAGGAAACAAGAAATTGGGAAATTATAAGAAATTTGAGCGAGAAGAGTTAAAATTGAGAAGGAAAATAAAGAATTCGGGTAAAAAAGAGGCAATTTCGAGAAGAAAGCAAAGCGGGACGAGCAAAAAAGATGAGTAATGACTATGGAGGTTTACAAAGAGAAAGGAGAAAAAAGAAAGAAGAAAATAGGGGGGAGATGTCAATGTCTATCAAGCTAAGGGAGAGACAATGAGGTTTTGAGGGCTAGGATTAACTGAACAATGTGCAACTTTGTACACAACCTCACACAAGGGCCATGTAACCATACATAGTTTGCCTATGTACTTTCCTGATATGCCAGCATACTGTTTTTTTCTACAATGCCAAACATGGTCTATATACACGTACATGAAAGGATCACATCCATTTTATGCCTTGCCTATTTCAATTCTTTTAAAATTTTTGTTTTGCCCCCTTGTTTGCTAACAAAGTCTGATAAATTCCTTTCTTTTGGTGATACTCATCATTTTACATGACTTTGTTTCTTCTTCTTTCTTCATTCATTTTTTTCTTTTATGTTTTCCTTTTTTTCTAAACCAAGGGAAATATGGACAAAGAAACAAAAATTCAATAAAAACAAAGAAAACCAAAATGAAAAATATAAGAAAGTGAGCTCATGTTGCCTCTCAAGATGTGCTTGTTTAGGATTGGGAGCTCAACCTTGTGCATCTCTAGGCTTGAGTGGGATCAGTGAGAGTAGGTACCATGGCTTTCTTAATAAGTAGCCCCATAAAATATGACTTTAGTCACTACCCATTCACATTGAAAGATGATGGACTCACTCCACACTTCCATTGCCCCTTGAGGATAGCCCTTGATGACCTTAAATGACCCCAACAGTGGGGACCTCAGCTTACGCAGAAGTACTACCGAATTTAGAATTGAGAAGGAGGACTACGTCAGCTTCCTCAAACCTTTTCCTCAAAATATATTTTTCATGCCCATGATTGGTCCTCTCCTTAGAGATCTGTGAACTCTAATAGGCTTTAATCTTAGGTAGTCTAACTCATTCAATTGTAACATCCAGTTTTGTTTGGCCACCTTAAGATTGAAATTGAGGTTTGAATGGCCCACTATGCCTTGTGTTCCAACCTGATCAGTACGTGACAAGACTTTCCAAAACCAATACAGAGTAGTGATTAAAGGAATCTTATAAGTGGTTCAGTAAGCCCAAAGAGCATTATCAGGCTTCAGGAACCAATCTTTTCAGGATCTATTAACAGTATTATCCAAAGTATTCTTCAATTCTCGATTGAAAACTCTACTTGACAACTCGTTTATGGATGGTAGGGCAGTTGCAAGTTTATGAAAGATCCTATATTTCTTTGAGTGAGACTCAAGGGCCTTTTTGCAAAAGTGAGTTCTATCATCACTTAATAGAGATTTTGGAATGCCAAATCTTGTAAACATATTCCTTGTAGGGAATTTCATAGCAACTTTGGAATCATTCGTTGAAGTAGCAATTGCTTCCACCCATTCGAGTACATAATGTACCACTACAATAATGTACAAGTTGTTATGAGAATGAGAGAAAGGACCTATAAAGTCAACCTCCCACACATCAAAGAGCTCAACCTCGAAAATACCACTTCGAGGCATCTCATGCTATCTTGAAATATACTCCACACTTTGGCATCGGTCACAAGTCATCAAAGATCTTCTGGCATCCTTGAAAAGAGTGGGAAAATAGAAATATGCTTAAAGGACCTTAGTAGCGGCCTTGTCGGAGCCAAAATACTCACCATATATAGAATAATGATGGTAGTGAATAATTTTTAAACCTCATCTTCTAGTAAACATCTCCTATAAGTTCTATCTCCGCACAACTTATGGAGAAGAGGCTCATTCCATGCATAGTACTTGACATTGTTCAAGAATTTTTTCCTTTGTTAGTAAAACAAAGACTAGGGTTGATACTCCACACACCTTTCATCAAATTAGCATACCATGAAAATCGCTTAGTGAGAAATAAGTAGAAGTTGATTATTCAGGGAAGAGCCATAACTGGGTCAATAGAACTAACTTCGGGGCCTAAACTTGAAAGATGGTCAACCACCACAGTTTCTAACCCGACCTTGTCATGAAGTTCCAAATCAAATTCATTGAGAAGAAGAATCCACCTATCGAGGTGGGGCTTGGAGTTAGACTTCTTCATAAGATGCTTGAAAGTGGCATGATCTATGAAGACAATCACCTTGGAGTTAACAAACAAGAGTAAAACTTCTTCAATACAAAATAACAAATAAGAATTGCATCTCTTTGGTGGCATAGTTCACTTGGGCATCATCCAATGTCTGGCTCACATAGTATATGGCGTATGGATCGTTATCCTTCCTTCACCCCAAAATAGCCCCAAAAGCATAGCCACATGCATCATACATCACCCCAAAGAAGAGATCCTTATTTAGAACTTGTATACTCAGCATGGAGATCCATGCTTTTGTCACCTTATGAAAAGCACCCATATATTCTTCACTAAACTCAAAAGGTACATCCTTGACAAGCAATTAGATGAGACGCTTTGCAATTTGAAAAAAATATTTTATGAACCACTAGTGAAAACTAATGTGTCTAAGAAAATTCCTAACACTATACCTGTCAGTTCGGGCAAGTGGGTTAAATACGGGTCTAGTGTATTTGAGTTCGGGTAAAATACGGACGTGCATATTTCATTTTTATGAGTTTCAGGTTGACCTAGTGCGTTTAGAACCCCCTTTTAGTGATTTATTTTTGTTTTGTTAAAACTAGAAACTTGGCAAGTTTATTACTTAAAAATGTCAGTATTTAATGAAATAACATAATAACTGCAATTTTTTAAATGAATATTAAAAATATTCAAGGTTTTTGTTGTAATATACGAAAGTCATGTGAGGGTGGGCAAAAAGTTAAATTCCTTTTAGCTTGGATGGGTTAGCTCATACATTAAAATAAGGTCAATGATAGGTTGAATCATTTATGGGCCAGTTCGTCTAGAGCATTTAATGAGTTAAAGTGGTTCCATCTACTAATAATCCATTTAATAATTCGATATTTTTGTTTACTTAGCTACCATTACTCAATCAGGTTCACTTTATTAATGTGTAGACCTTAATACGAAGACGACTGACCCATTGCCCACTATTAGCATCCTAGTTCAAGATTACTTAAATGAAAACCAAATTAAAAAGGTATTAGAGAAGCACACGATATTGTGTTTTAATTATAACATCAACACTTTAGATTATTACAAGATAGTTTATCTAAAATTTGATTAAACGTATTCATTTCACTTGAAATATGATGGTATGACTTGCACATTTATAGTATTTATCTTCAAAGTGGGTAGTTATTTCATGCCCTCTCATGCCCATTGTTTAGATTTATCTCATTTATAAGTTATATATGATGGTATTTTATGAGAATGAAGTTGGAAAAGGAAGGGTACATTTGTTGATGCGGTAATTATGTAGCTTCTATCTAAAGGATTCAACATATTGAACAACCATTACTGTCTAGACGGATAAATTAAAGAAAAAATAAAAGATTAGGATACAGTGTTTTGGGTGAGCTTGTGGGTTTCGGTGGGTTTTGACATGCTAATTTTGGGATTTTGAGTTTGACTTATTTCGAGTCCATGTTGAAAAAATTGTGTTTAAAATACAAAATTTTCGGCTGGGTTTGAGTTGAGTTTTCTGGTTAGGTCAATTTTTATCAAATATACCCTTTATAGAAACTGGTGAAGGCAATTTTTCAATCACCTTCACCTTACTTCGTCAACCTCTATGCCTTTTCTAATAAACCACTTGACCAAGTAGGACCCCCTCTTATACCATAACATGACACTTCTCCTAATTCAAAACCAAATTTATTTCCTTACATTTTTGTAAAACTTTAGAGAAATTATGCAGACAATGATCAAATGATATATTATAAATGAAAAAATCATCTATAAACACTTCCATAATATCCCTTATAAAATCACAAAAAATGACCATCATGCAATGTTAAAAGATAATGGGGCATTACAGAGCCCAAATGGCATTCTCCTATGTAGAAATGTGCCATATGGACAAATAAATGTACTTGTTTTAGCTCCTAAGATGGACGTGGATTTGGAAAATCCATTAATATCCCATCTAAGTAGCAAAAGTAAGACTCTTTGGCTAATGTTTCAAGCATTTGGTCAATGAATGAAAGAAAAAAAATGGTCTTTAAGGTGGCCTTATTCAATGTCCTATAGTCAATGCACATATGCCAACCTAAAATCATCCTAGCAAGAATCAACTCATTTTTCTCATTTTTAGCAGTTGGCATCCCCCTTTCGTAGGCACAACATGGACTAGGCTTTCCTATTAACTATCAGAGATAGGGTAGATAACTCCAGCCTTAGGTAATTCCAGGATCTCTTTCTTCACCACTTCCTTCATATAGGATTCAACATTCTTTAGTGTCTAGTTGAGGGTTTATGGTTATCTTCCATCAAAATTGATGTGTGCAGATAGAAGAGTGAATTTCTTTCAAATGATCACTAGTATACTCTATGACTTTGCAATACAAGCTAAGTACTTTAAGCAAAAAATTAGTTTTGTGGCACACTTATACTTCTATTTGACAATCACAGGATATTTAGAAGTAGGCCAACAAATTCATAACTCAAGGAAGAACGGAGAGGTTTTTACTCTACTTCAGGAACAAGTTTTTCATCAAAAAGAGGGCTCTTCATCTTTTTCCAGCTTTTACACCTTGTCAAGGTGGAACTTGTGGGGTTGTCTCTAAAAATTGAGCACTTCTTTCTATTTCGAGAATTTTATCCTTGGTAGAGCAATCATTCAATAAACAATGCTCAAGTTTTCACTAGAGTTTTGGTTAGTGCTTTCTTCCCTTACTACATTATCAATCTAATCAATTCTATTGCACACATCAAAATAGAAGAGAATTTAGTAGCTTTAAACAAGTTAGAATCTATGTAATGCTTTCTTCCCTTACTATGTTATCAATCGTCAATTCACAAAGGGCTCGATCTATACAAATATTTCTTATCAAGCTAGGGAGAGAGAAGTCACCGAAATCCTTAAACTGAGTGAGAAGCTTGTTTTGGATCGCGACACTACATTGGTCACTCAATGTCGTAGTCTTATGCTCTTCTATCTTTCTTTTATTGAACATAATCTCTTTTTTAAAAAATAGCATAAGAAGGCATTTGAGAAAAGATATAGGTAAATGAAATGTTAATGTAGAGCTTCTTTGAGACCTCCAAAACTTCTTAAATTGCATATCTAGTTTGGACTTAGCCATTCTTTGAGAGGAAGGCAAATGTGGTGTAAAAGGTTTTGGGAAAGTAAATTTTGGGCTCTTAGGAACCTTGTTAGCATCATTCATATCTTTATAGGGAATAGACTTATCTTGCATAACAACAACATCATCATGCTTGGTCACATCAAGGCTAGCACCCTTGGGACCCTTTAGTTGTTTGCCAATTCTTAAAAATATGCAATTGCATTGTTCTCTGAGTTAGTTGCTGGTTTGCTAGATAGTCTATCAAAAGATATAGAAGAAGAGCATGCTTGTTGGGAAATTTGAGCCTCCAACATATTATTATGAGTGGTAAGCACATCAACCTTGGAGACTAACTACTTAATGAACACATCTTGCTTTCGTTGCACCAAAAGCAAGCTTTCTATCATAGCTAGTAAGTTAGATTTTTTTGGGTACTTGTTACGAAATGGAGGCCTTTAAAACTTTGGTGGAGATCCAACATTATGAGAAATTCGAATGATTCCTAAAAAAGGTCATTGGTTGTCTTGAGTTGAAATTATTGATATAGTTGAGTTAATCACTACAATCTTGGGTTAAAGGACTCCCATCTTGGAAATTCATAGTCAAATGATCAACAAAACCACAAATTTCACAGGAAGGCAAGAGAGACATAACTTCACAGCATTCATATTCAATCAGTCTAGTCATTAAGTCATCACGTCTACTTTAGAGGAAAGTAAAGTAAGCGCATCAACTTCCAACTAACCTCTGACATTTATAGATTGTCCCTTGTTGAATGTCTTTTCCTCTATGAGATTATATCCATCATCCATTGTCCTGTTCATGAGAGTACTCCTGGCCACCACATGGATCATTGCCCTTATAACATAAGTGAAGCCAATGTAAGATGTGTACATGATCATTCACTTTTGCAAGCCATGATAAGGACACAATTGTAACAAATCTTTGAATCGCTCCTAAGCTTCCTAGAGTGATTCTTCCTCCTTTAGAGTAAAGGTGGTGAACTGATTTCTTCAATTAACCATCTTGCTTGGTGGGAAGTACTTGGCTAAGAAGACATTGGTGCGTTGATACCATGTAGTGATAGATCCCGAAGGCAAAGAATGGAGTCATGTCCTTGCCTTATCTTTAAGTGAGGATGAGAATGAATGGGGATGAATGGCATCACTAGAGACTCTATTAAGTTTCGATATGTTACACACCTCTAGAAAAATGCAAATGTGCAAATTTGGGTCCTTCGTGGGCATGCCGTCAAATTGATTTTGCTGCACCATGTTCACCAAGGTAGGCCCGAGTTCAAAATTGTTTGGGTCTACCTTGGGATGGGTGATGCTTGAATTAAGCCCTTGCACTCCTAGAGTGGCATAATTGCTAAGTTACCTCCCTGGTTCCTCTCCTCCTCCCACGATGGTAGAGTGTGTCTTAACTGCCTCTTCTAGCTCCTTTTGGAACCTCTGTTGTACTTGCATCTTATGGTCTTCTTGATCTCAAGATAAAAATATCAGAGTTCTCAAAATTGCTGAACGTAGCTTAAAAGGAAAAAACCCTTCAAGCACAAACGCAAACACCAACGAAAGAGTTAAGTTGAGACAAAAATGCTTAGTCAATCTTACAAGAAAAAAAGCAATACTTAACAACTTGGTCTTTGGCAATGATGCTAAAAACTTAATAGCTGCAAGTGCATAGAGGCATTATAGTAGTCAATTGTCATTCCCACAGAGGTCTAGCTTAAACTACCATGTTAAATCTTATCAAATTGTTAAGCGAATCAAGGTTTGAAGTGTGATTGATCTAAATTAACTAAGTAAGCTTTCAAATAGTAAGCGATAAATTTATCAATTAAAAGGCATCTAAAGAACTGTTCACTTGGCAATGAATAGCATTTAGATGTTAAACTTGTATGTTTTTAAGAATAGATAATTTAAAGTTTGACAATAAAAAAAAATTTCTAAACTTCCTTTCAAAATGAGGAAAATTACTTAAATAAAATTGTTCACTATTTCTCAAGAGCTCTCAATTTAATCCAAGTTACAGATTTAAGATTATCTATTTGACCTTTTACAAAAAATTCTATCTGAAGCAATTAAAAAAATCAAGTGTCTACTTGACGATCTAATAATGGATTTCTCATTTCGGTACTTCACCCTATTGTCTCAAATTATGCAAGAAACTTGGGCAAACAATCACCCACAAAAGCAATAAGACCTAAGTACTAAACGGAATCAATTTCAAAACAACATTATGCACAAGAGTTCAATAGGTAAAAGCCCAACATCATTGTTCGATTTGCAAAACCCTATACTGGAGGAAACAATGATTAAAATAACTAATTAAAAAGAGCCCAATAACATAAACCAAACTAGTCTAACAAGAGTTCAAGATAGAAAAAAGAGAGAAAGGAACACTTAACCAAAGGGTTCTCTTCTAGGAATCTTTCGGTCTTCAAAGGCCTTCTAACTTTCAAATTTCTCCTTACTTAATCTCTCTTTCACTCCATTATGAGCATGGTGCTGGATTGAGATGGAATGGAATGATGGTAATACCAGAGTTGTGCCCTATTTATCAGAGTATTCACTTCTTCAATCGCATGAACCAATGAGATGAGAAATCAAGCCAATATGTAGGTCCGTACGGGCCATGCGCCACCAAATAAGTAGACCGTGTGCAATTCCCCTTCAAAACAACCATCCTACATGGGTCATGTAAGGGCATATGGCCAGGCCATGTGGCATCTTGGAATGACAAAATCCTGCAACAAAAGAGGCAGCAAACCACACGGCTAATGTTCTTTCACACGAGCTAAGTGTGTATCACTATCAATATCTCATTTCTAGTGTCAATTTGATTCATTAAACGAACTACAAAATCTTATCAAAGACACCAAACCCAAGAATGAATTAGGAAAATGGGTAAGTTGTACACAACCAACACAAAAATCCCCTAAAATCAATAGCAATTCACCCTACAAATCTATACAAAACTAATGCTCATCATGCCACCACACATATAATTACAAAAATATGTGTAGTTCCTATTCGGCTAAATGGGGTTGAAGCTTTCTTTTATTGGGGACTATTAAGCTCATATACTTCACAATGAGATCAGCTATATGATAAGCCTATCATACATTAAGTTTTAAGAACCACAAATAGGATTATTGATAACGTTGGAAGTTAGATATAGTGCCTAAATTGAAGAACTGTCTATAGATTCGTTCACAAGGAACGCTTTAAAAAAGAGTTATGAACCTTGATTCTGTATGTTCAACATGTCGCATAGATATTAAAAGCATATACCACATTTTTATTGATTATGCTATGTTTAATGAAGTGTGGAATCAAGCTAAAGAGCATGGATGAGTTACTAAGAGGCATTTTGAAACTCTTGGCAATGACATGAGGGAGGACATAAAGATTTTGCATACTCAAAAAGATTCCAAAGTCACTATTCTTCTATAGAGTATATGGAAACTGGTAAGCATGGGATGACATCATTTTTAATAAGATTCTTATTACAACTAAAAGAGATTGGGTTAAATGGAAGAGTAGACTATGGTTTACTCTTCTCTAACAACTCCTTCACTCTCCAATTCATCTGATTCCTGATTCACACTTTTCATTTCTTTTGTATTCTAAAGCCTATGAATTCTTATGTATTCTAGCTGATGATGATAACATGGATACAATCTTTGAGAGAACTGGACCACTAAATGTTTGTGGGATGTTCTTACCTTAAAAAAAAAAAAAAAGTGATTATATACACAACAAACAGAAATCCCTTCAATATTAATAAAACAATTATAATGCTTATAAACTAACTCGAACACTTATCTACAAACCAAATTTAAATATCATTTGCCAACCTATAAGCGCATGGCTTACATATAAATATCTATACTATTATAATAGCAATCTTTACAAAACCCTAGAATGGTGCAATGAGAGTGATTTACGGGATTTGGTGTAACCTTAGCCATAAAAATTATTTATGCATTAAATCTACGTCGTCGATTTTAAAATTAAGATATCTCTTTATTTTATTTAAAAAATCCTCCATAATTTCGAATATACATGATAAAAGATAAATGATAATCCAATTATCTAGAAAAAAAATTAGGGAATTATATTTATTCATAAATCTAAACTGTAGATTTTAGTTTTTTTAAAAAAAAACCACCATATCTAAGTAAAATACCTATTTATAATTTTTATTTTTTAAAAAACAATCACTCATAATTTCAATTATATTTGAGAAAGGATACATTATAATTCTATTATCTTTAAAAAATTCAAGCAGTTAACAATAGTGATAATCTTTGAAAAAACCTAAAATACTACCTACAACGGAAGTGATTTGCAGGATTTGAGGTAATCTCAGCCATCAAAATTAGTGATCTATTAAATCTAGACCTTCGATTTTGTATCTAATTTGTCTATCTATCTACACTATATTGATAATAATATTTGGAAAATCCAAAAATACTGACACGAGAGTGATTTGCGGGACTTGGTATAATCTTAGTCATACATATTTTTAACTCATTAAATCTAAACCCTTGATTTTAAAGTTTAAAAAAATAGTTTGTAACTCTCGTCTCTCTCCAAGCAAAATACCACCTTATTTTTATTTATTTTTTAACAATCTAACTTAAGGGAGTTAACTGTCTGCTCCTCATATTTTCGATTATACGTGATACGTGAATATTTGGGAGATACTTTTGACTGTTGATTCTATGCACGTCTCTTTCTTTCATCAAAGCGCGCGCACGCACACACACACACACATACTCTCTCTCTCTCTCTCTCTCCAGGAAATTGATTCCTTCAATTTATTTTGGAAATCGCTTTTCTAATAACCTAAGAATTTATGTATAATTTTCTATACTTATAAGTAGGTAAGGGTCTCTAATATACATTATGTTTTTGGATTCATATTTTTTTATAGGTTATCATAGGGAGTATCAAATGTTAGATACGTTATATTGTAAAATTTACAATCTATAAAGGTTGATGTATAATGCATAAACGTAAGAGTTAAAAGGACGAAATGACTTTGTTTTGAAAGAGTTTTGAATATATAATTATTTTCGAAGGTGGTGTTGTCTAATGTAAAGAAATGGGTATTTTTTGCTTATAACAGAGCAAAAGTATTTTATAAGTGAGCGATACACGATTTCAACTGCCTCACGCTATATGCTGATTATTTTATAAATTAAGACTTACTTTTAATGGGTTAGTTTTATCAGGTATAATCCGCTTTACAATTGAACTTAGTGAGATTTAAGACTTGTAGACATAGGAGAGAAGGATTTGATTCACCAATTAAAATTTTCATTAGTTGGTAAGTCAGAAAATATTTTACTTAATATTCATAAAATATTTATGAGACAAATAATTTTATAGAATGAATACTCTATATATAGTTTTTAAATTAAAATTTAATTTAGAAGATAATCTGTGCATCGCAAAGGTCTGTACTAGTATTATATAATGTTAATCATTGTGCAAATTGCATACGAAAGACTTCTTTTTTTCAAAGTATTTTAAGTAACTCATTGCTGATCAGTGTTGATAAATACTAATGAGTATCGATCAGTACTAACTTATGTTGATCAGTGCTGAATAACAGGAAATCATAACTAGCAAATATGACACACTAGTAATTGCTTATCAGTATTAATTAATATTATTGATAATAATTACTTATGATAAATTGAAAACGACATAATATTAACAATATCATTATATCAAATCATATAGATAATATATGAAAAGTTGGGTAGAATTAATGTATGAGCGACACATGGATTGCCACTGATTCGGCCTAATCAGAGGACCCTGATGAAGGCTCCACGATTACATAAGTGGGCCTAGACTCCGTGGTCATTTTTTTAACCTTTATGAGCCCGGGGGAGTTACCCATCTCCACGCCAATTGAGGGAGCATCACATCTTAAGTTAAGAGTTTTCCATAACTATAGGAACTATAAATACCCACCTATCCAACTCGAAAGAGGGAGGTGAAATCGGTGTCACCTGGTCATCCTAAAAGCACTGAATGCTCAGAACCTTCTTCTAGAAAGATATCACTTTTCCTGAAAAATATCTAACCTTTTGTCATTTATTATTGTTGTTTTGTCTCTTTCCCGAGACCCCACAGTAACTTGACCTTCGGAAATGCGTTCCCTAGATCTCCATCCAGGGTGGCCCTTTTTTTTTTTTTTTTTGCAGGATTAGTGCTCGTTGGACGGATTGTCGGACACAAAGCCCCTATCATCACATAAACCCGCTCTTACCTCATGTTATCCTTGGAGAACAGTTTGTCCCGAAACAGCCACATAGAATTCCATACAGGATCATATTGCCAAGTAGGATAAAAATCTTTTAAAGAAATGTTAGACAATTCCAATTAAAAGAATGAGCCATAACTACACGATAGTACAAGCAGGACAGTGTATTTGGATACCCTACAGACTGATTAGCAGGATAATTATGGAAAAAAGAAACAAAACTTTAGCTAGTATGTAGTTTTAGTGAGGAGATTATTCAATTTAATTATTCTAAGGCTTCAATTATGTTACAAACTATAGCAATCATTATTGTATCATGTTCAAAGATGGCGACATCTCTTATACCAACAAAAAGCAAATATCGCCACAGCTAATTTAAAGAGAATATTTTTAATATATATCACATCAAGAATGTAATTATATAAATTTAATTTAAATAACAATATCAATAAGATATTAATTTTTACTTAAATCGTTGCAGGTATGATCGACACGTAGGCTGGGGGATTAGAAGGCCATGTGAGGTTGGTTACATTTAATGTAAATTTAAGTTTATTTATCAAAATGACTAGTAACATGTTTTACCATTAATTGGTGATAGAATTTGGTCTTCAAAAAGTATAAAATTTAACGAAGGAAATAATTTAAATATAAAAAGAATAGATAAATTTGACATGGATTGAACAATAAAAATAACAAGTATGTTATTAAAATAGGGAAAAAAGATTAAGAAGAAAAGCCCAAAGTTTTCATAAGTTAAATAATCTAATATGTCAATTTATTTTGCTATTCACAAAACAAATTAACGATTCATTATCTTGTCAATATATTTAAAATAATTTAATCTATATCTTTACATTGTAAGAGTATAACCCTAATTCTTAAAAAAAGTCTTCAATAACTCTAATTCTAAAGATAAGTTCTCATGATGTAATTTTCAGGCTTCATGAATGTAATATATTGCTTAATTCAGGATGCAAATCCCAAATTGACTTCCTTTTAATATCCTATCTTCAAATGGATTGAAATCTCCAAAGTTTAGGACATATTAATTTGCATATCATTTATATAAAAATGCTCTTAGTCATCCAAGATGTGATTGCTATCCATATATATATATATATATATATATATATATATATATATATATATATATATATATATATATATATATATATATATATATATATATCAACTTGTCTTGGTGAGAAATCCATAGTATCAAATTGTTGGTTGCCTCAAGCAAAACCTTGTATTGATCTAATGGCATCGCTAATACATTCCAATCTAATATGTTTAAATTTTGTTTTGTAATCAAGATGTCACCATTAATTTGTACAACTATATATCCATGATGTTATTGGATATTTTCAAGGAACCTTAGAGTTTTTGTTTTCCTAATTTATTTTGGATGTAAAGCAATGTAAGACTATGTGGCCACACGTTGGTTGTCAAATTATCTACTTTTAAATTTAAGTATATCATAGCAATACATGAGACATATTCTCTTGAATACGACATGTTTTTGTTAAGCATAACTATTTTGGTTGAAATTGAAGGTTGGTCTCATGACCTCATTTATTTATAAAAAAAAATATCCCCTCGGAATGGTAAACTAAACTAATCCAGACAAAGTGTACATTTGACAAATAAAAACTTCATCTAAAAGGGAAATCACCTTGTATCCTAAGGAATAATAGGCCACTAGAAATTCTAAATAAAAAAATAAAAAAATTAACTCGTGCGATGTAAGGGATCCTAAACCAAACATGAATATTAGAACACCTTTATAAATCTATTGATTAACAAAGTAGTGCATTTTGTGGGTGTCAGTTAGCTCAATGATAAAATTTCTAAGAATTGTTGTTAGAGACTTAGGTTTGAATCCCACTTACATTTGACCTTTAGGCCTCATATTATATGAGAACCTTGAATGTCATATAAGCATTGATTAGTCTAAATTGACTTCAACATGACTATCATCATATACTGAAGGTCATAGAATGATATGTTTTTATCTAATGACCTTAGCAATAGGGATGGGTAAGTGCCTGTTATATAATCACCAATGATAGGCACCCACCTCACACTTGGTAAGATGCCAAGCTTTGAGTTCAATGTAGTCAAGCCTGTCATATGGATAGTTGCAAGCACTATTCTGTTTCGATTCCATCCCAAAGTTTAAATGCTTGGATTACCTGTATGTAAGGAAAAGGGTGAGCGGAAGCTCTTAATAGATTCTTCAAACAGTAAACTTGGTATGTCATAATACATGGGGGCATGTGCTTGAAAGGGTATAAAGAGTCTCTCTATATGAGTGTGTGAGGTGTGGCCGCTTCAAGATCCAAAAAGGGGCATGGCTTGGTGCACTCAGTAAGGATATGGATACCTAACCTTAAATTATGTCAAAATTCTTAGTGTGTATTTTGATATTTATGTGTGAGATGTATCATATTAGTCAGAAAGGATTATGTATAGTTCAAAAAGATTTGTCTACCATTACATTTAGACTAATTTAAATTATGTCCACTAAGTAAAAATTCAAATTACATGATACTTTTATGATGCATAAATCTCCTTATTTTCTCAGAAGTTTGTTTTCTCTCATTCTTAGTATGATGGGGGATTGGGAAACTCAAGATTAAAATTTTCCCACTTTTGAAATGGCCAAGGATTATTGGAGAATTTCGAATAGTAGCCAACCACGGGCAGCCTATGGTGGTCGTGGTCTTTGGTGGTTTATTAACAGTTTTTCACCCACTTTTTTGGATAAGTCAGCCACGTCATAAGCCTCTAGGATACCATTCAATCCTAAGCACTGGGGTGTTTTTTTGGCACATTATAAAAGCCATGGAAGGGAGAGAGACATGCGGATACAACATCTAAGAACAGGATAGTATAATGATCAATAACACTCCCATGGACCAAACTTGAGAAAACTCAAATATATACACTCATCCTGTTAACCTTTTATTCCGAAGACTATTTGTGATATACATCAAATAAGTTTTCCAAAAATGATTTTGTTAACGACTCATTGATGCATCCAGTACCACAAATTCATCTAAATACCTGTCACCAATAGATATGAATGTTAGAACATCTTCATAAATCCATTGATTAACAAAGTAGTGTATTTTCTAGGTGTCAGATTGTCAGTTAGTTTAATTGTTAAAGTTTATAAAAGTTATTACTAGAGATTTAAGTTCAAATCCTACCTACATTTGTTGACTTTTGTATCTCATTCTCACCCCTCTCCAAAAAAAAAAAACGTAGTGCATTTTAGTTAATATTAGACAAAAACTGAGCTATTTAAATAACTAAAATTTAAAACGTTCTTCCTTCAAAATTGCAAAATTATAGTTAAAAGCTTCAAAGTTATGCAATTTATTGTAAAAAACTCTTTCTGCCTCTTACACACACAAACACACAAAATTCATTTATAAAAATGTATGCGTTTTCTATATGTAGAAAGGAATTATATAAATAATCTTACAAGAACATGATATGCATTTTGTACATATAGAATAATACTACAAAGATACATTTGAAGTATGTATTCTTCATTTCTTCAACATCTATGTCGTAGATTTGGGTTTGTGAACCTATGATACGTAATTTAGACAAAGAAAGCTTGATTGTTTGGAAAAGGTGGACTACAAAAATAGTGGATAATTTTTTTTAAAAAAACTATTATTTATGATAACCTAAATCTATAATCCAATATTATCATATAATTTGTATACAATCTCCAGTGTGAAACTTTGCAAGCCATGTGATCAAACTGCTATTCCTGTCAACGATGATGAAGAAAGCAAAATGCCGTAGATCGAGAAGGTTTGCTTACAAGGCAATTTTATGTGCGTTTCGCCATGTGATTATTTCCCTTCTATGATCCCACAACGGTAAAAAGAAAACAGAAAACTTTATTTCCCTCAGTTAGTATTTTGAATAATCCCTTTCTCTTATATTGTATTATTCCTCATTTTATGTTGTTCCCATTGCCATGAAATAAAAACAAATAGGTTGATTGGCATTTTTACCTCCCCCAAAAAAAAACTTGCATCCACTTATTCCCTTTATTTTTCTTTTTACTTTTGCATCGGAAAGATTTTTTAGATAGAATTAATCTAATAATACTAATTATAATTCGAATTTGTTTAATTTACAAGTGATATCTAGACAATCTTTCATCTCCACATCTGTATAGCAATTATTTAATCTTAACTTGTGGCTTTATTATTTATTATTCTTTGAAATGCTCATACCAACTACAGGTAGGTCAGAACAAACTTCATTCAGTATGGATGCCTAAATGCCTAATGCTCAGGCACGACTACCATTTTTGAGACTTGTTGCAACTTCTTTTATTGCCTAAAACATCAATTGCTTGACAAAATACTAACTTTTATTTTTTATAAAAACTTCGTATATGGAAACACAAGCCACATTTAATTTTCGCTGTTAAGAACAGAAATTGTATCTATTTTGTTTACAATACCTTAGCTAATTTTCAAGAACAAAGAAAAATAGTGAAAATGGTAAATAAAAAGGAATAGTGAAAATGGTGAATAAAAAGGAATTATACAATTATACTATACAACATGTTGAAACGTACAATGAATAGAAAACTGATCATTAGTATTGTCAATTTAAGGTATCCTAATGCAGGAGGGAAAAATATAGCATTTACACATAACCTAATGATAAAATAAGTACTAAAAATCTCAAGATTATAAGACTAAATAGAATTATTCTCCAAAAAAACCCCTTCATAAAATACATCAATATAAATTATAATTAAAAATAAATCAAAATCAAAATCATATCTAATAGGATATAAATAATTTTTAACTAAGTGAATACCCATCTAATTTTAGTTCTAGAACCACAAAAAATGGTAAATCTACTCCAAAAATTTTCACCTACCACCAACCCCGACCAAAGTTACGGTAATGAATTATAAATTATAATAGTAGCGTACGCAAAACGACGCCGTGGCCAAGAAGCTTCTACTTTGTTTCTATTTGTGTGCGGTGGCCATTGCGGTAATTAAATCCCAAAAATGAGGTCATATTATTCCACGCGTCATCCTCATGTCTTGAACGCGCCTTTTCTCTCTCTAGTCTCTGCTCTCTCTCTCTCTCTCTCTCTTTAATTAGAGAAAGAAATACGGACCCGAAAAAATCGTTGGAAGTTACGGCTAATTTTACTCCCATTTTTAGGAGAAATGACTACTGGTGACTCACTTGTCGATTCGTCCTAGCATTAGCATTTTCATTTCATTTTCATTTTCATGTTCATTTTCATTTTCCTCCTAAATAAATTAATTTACTACATTATACATCACTCCTTCCCTCCCTCCCTCCCTGCCCCTCTCTCTCCCCCCCCCCCCTTTCTGTGTTGGAGGCTTGGAGTATTACTTTCTCTGGGTTTTGGGTTCTTTTTGGAATAATCTCTCTTTTTCTCTCCTGCTGATTCAAATTTGAGCTCAAGAAAAAGCCTCCTTCTTCACAGGTAACATTTGATTATTTGAAACGTTCTTCCCACCCTTTTTCTCTCCCTTTAAAAGGGTCTCTGCATCTCTTTGCTTGGAAGCTTCTACCAGTAGATGGGTTCCAATTTTTTGTGATTTTAATTTGAAATTTTTGTTGTTTGTGGTTGAGCATTCTCGATCTCAGGTTGTTCATTGCTTTCACCACTATTTAGATTTTGACTATTTTTATTCTTTGTTCTTGTTTTCTTTCTGTGGCTTTGAGTCTATATCTAAATTTGTTTTTTCTTTTTTGCTGATGAGAATGCCGATTGTTTCTCCCATGCCCTGTAATTAAACTTGGATTATTAGTATTGGGTAATGCCAAAAATCTGAATTTTGTTTCTGGGTATTGTCAATTTCACCAATGGGATCTGGATATGTGAATTTTTTTTATTGATTTATTGATTGTGTTTGGATTGACATTTGAAACCCTTTTCTGTTTTTTGGAAGAGAGTTTTTTTTCTTTTGGGGGGGGGGGGGGTATATAAGTAAAGAAATCTGAGTAATTTTTTTAGGTGAGGAGAGAGAGCGAGAGATTTGCAGACAAGTAAAGAAATCTAGATAGAGTTTTCGGGAAAAATATTGGTTTTTTCCCCATAAGTTTTTATGCTTCGTGACATACTTTTATCTGCAAATTAAATCGAAGGTTAGGTGAAAGTTGATTTTGGTTGCATTGATTATTGTAATTGAAGGATTGTGGCTTTGTTGCAGATCTGATGATCTGGTCATTTGATGACAGAAGTCATGGTGTGGCTGACTTCGCTATCAATGCATCTGATTTTTGTGAATTTTGATTCACTGGATTGTTTGGTTGATCAAGGAGGAGATCGCTGTGGCTAATTGTTCTTAAAGTCAGTTGTTTAGGTTTGGGGATTATTGGTTTCACATAGAAATGGCCATAGTGGGTTTACACAAGGTTCCTGTAATTGAGTCTTCCATACTTAGGGAGTCTCAACCGTCTTCTTCATCAGGAGAACATGGATGTAATGGGCGGATCAGCACCCGGGCTTCCTCCCTTCTGCAGATGTGGCGGGAACTTGAGGATGAGTGTAAAATGGATCGTGCTCAAGAGAGGGGGAGGTCAAGATTGCAGCATGAGAGAAATGATGCTGTGTCTAATTGCCAAGAAGGTAGGGTTGGTATTGAGGATTCAAGTGTTAGTGAAAGTGGGTCTGTGAATAACTCTGAAAGTCACATCGAGCCTCTCTCTGAACATGAGGATCATCAAAGTGTGAGTTCAGAGCAATCTCAAGACTTGAGTGAAGTAGAAAGGGAGCGAGTCAGGAAAATTTTCAGGGAATGGATGAGCAGTGGGGTAACTGTTCAAGCTCACAGTGTGCCCCACTTGAATAGAAATTCAAGGGGTCAATGGCTTGGTGAGACTGAACGTGAGAGGGTTAGAGTTGTGAGAGAGTGGATTCAGATGACCAGTGAACAGAGAGAAGCATCTCCAACAAATAGAGAAGAACAAGTTGCTGAAATTGGTTCTCAGATTGAACGAGTTCGTGATGGCCAAGTTCTTGATAATAATGGGGCCCAGACTCAAAGCAGCCGGAGGGAAATTCGAAGATTATGTGGAAGACAGGCTTTGCTTGATTTGTTGGCCAAGCAAGAACAGGAAAGGCGGCAAGAGCTTTTTTATTTGGGAGAGACTCGGCCTGTTAGCAATTTCCCACACCGCAATCGGATTCAGGTTAGATCTATGTGCACTGCATCATTGTCCTTTGGCAAAACTGTGATGTACTTCCTATTCTGATTGTATTGAGTTGTTCCTTTGTTTTCTGTTGTAAGTTTTGTAGCAAATTGGCTCGTGATCCTGTGGATTTGTTGTGTTTCTTGTTCAGGTTATCCACTGTTATTGAGGGCCTTAGATTCTTTGTATATGTCGTATTGTCTCTGCTGCCATTCTATTTTCTGACTTTGGATCATGAAACAATACCCTGTCCTTAATGAACGTATGAGTTTGTGACAGCAGCATGATTATATCCTCTACATTGTGGCAGTCATTGCTCCGGCTCAAGTGTTTCCAGATTTCTAGGTCAAATGATTTGAAGAATAATTCTGCTGCAGAAAGTGAACTGGGGCTGCTAAGGCAACGGCAAACGGTGTCTGGCTTGAGGTATCTATTTTCATGTGTCGTATTGTTGTTATTCTTGATGCCGTGGTAAGTGTATTCTAGGTGTTTCATGCCTGTTTGCTGTTCTTGCTAATAGCTTTCTCTTTCGGTTTTGAGTCTATTTAGTCTCAGCAGCATGCTGATAATTGTAGATATATTTGGTCATAATCGTTTAAATTAAGGGCGGGTTACAACATGACCTTATTTGGCCGTCAATAATCTAATTTAATAAGTAACTGATGTGTAAAATCCTATTGATACTGTGGCAGACAATGTGAAATAAGGGCCTTTTTACCTAATGGTACTGTGGCAACTGCTACCAGTTTACTCAAAATAACAGCTTAGTTTGGTACTTCTGTATGGTTAAGAAGATATTGTTGAGGTTGTTAAAATTGTGTCTGAGAATCTTAAGATTTTAAACATAAGTGAGTTGTGAACTGGTCATTATCAAAGCTTGGTCGGTTCTTCGTTCTTTAGTTTATGAATTTTTTTTTAAATGGCCTTTATTTGTTCTTTAGTTTATGAATGTTCATATCATTATTCTCAGGCCAATGCAGTAACGAGCTGCTGATAAAAGAGAATGTCCCGTGTTCTATTTCTGCATCTTATTTGCTACATTCAGAACTCTAAGCTACCTGCAGATGCTAAATTGCTATTGTTAATTCCTTCTGTTTTTTTTTTTTTTTTTTTTTGTGGTGGTGTTTTTTTTGGGGGGCGGGGGTTGGTTTGCAGTTGGAATTGGTGTTCATTTGTTTTTTTCGTTGCCTTCATTTTTATGGAAGTTTTGTATTTGCCACGTCCGTATATCATTCAGTCAGAAATTACCGAAGTTGATTGCTTCGTTTCATTTGCAGGGAAGGTTTCCTGTCAAGACTGGATAATAATGCTCATCTTCAAGCAAGCGAACCCTCCGAGGAACCCGCTGACAACAATGCTAACAGCTTTAGGGGTAATCAAATGCAGATCAACAGTGCAATTGAGGTTCTTGATGCTGCTCAGGGGCCACATGTTCCTAATGGAGATGTTGATGATCTGAATCAAGGGTCAGGATGCTCTGAGGGAGAAACTAGTTTACAAGAATTGGTAGCGCAAGTTGAAGCACGGCTAGAGCATGCTGTGGGTTCTGATACAGATAGCAGACAAGAGAATGATACTATTGAGCTTTCAAATGGTTTCGGCGATTATGGAAACCTACTGTTGAATTCAAGAATTGAAAGCGGAGGTTTTGACGATTTAGAAGAAAACCATGAACTGTCTCATCAGCAATATGATGCTGCTGGAGAGGAGGCTAATGTAGATTATCAGTCGGACAATGTTGAAGGTCCTATTTCTGGAGATGTTAATGGCTGGGAATCCCATGCCCAAGTGGAGGATTTGCATGAGCAACCCATAGAGCATGAAGAAAGAGAACAGGAAAGTGGCGGTTTGTCAAACCAATGGGGAAATGATGACCCAGTAGAAATGGACAGAGAACAATTTGGAGATGATGGCGAAGAATCATCTCATAATGCGCCAGAAGATGATGGTGCAGAGCAGAATGACAATCAAGATTACTGGAATGAAAATGTTTCTCAAGAAACCCGCAGAGGTCGGCTAGCAATGCCTTCTGCTCCTGGAGCAACTTCTTCTGGAAGGGTTGATTCGTACTACTTGCCTGATGACGATACTGTTCACAATATTGAGCTAAGAGAACTCCTGAACAGGTGATGGTTCTCTTTAACCATACTGACTTTAGCAGTATTCCATCCTTCATGCTTATATACTGACACAAGTGTTACAATTTGCAGGAGACGAGTTTCAAGCCTTCTTCACAGCGGTTTTCGTGAGAGTCTGGACCAGTTGATACAGTCATATGTGGATAGGCAAACACATGCTCCTGGTGACTGGGAGCTACGTGAAACATCACCACCTTCTTTCGTGGCACGAGAGCCAGAGCACTTCGGCGCAGACCACGATGAGATGTCTGTTGAAGCTGGGCCTCCACCAATGCTTGGCCCTCACGGAAATTGGGGGCAGGCATTAGACCATACCAATTGGTTAAGGCATGAATTACATCAACGCCCTGGAACTGTGAGTTCAATGTTCAGTTGGGACTTTCTCCACCCACTTTGGATTGTTTCTTGTTCGGTATGCATGATATTTGTGGTTTTGGGTTTGACTGGGGTTTTATTGAAACTGGCTTTCTTAAAGTAACTTATGGTTCTTTACGTATGAGTCTGCACTTTACCCTATGGGGAGTTCGAGGATGGTCTCAGGTTGGCTGTGTTTTTGTCATGTGATAGCTTACAGATGCTGTTCTCAAATTTGCTTTCCTGGGAAGCATGATCATCTTATTTTGTCAGAATATGCTAGGTATTTGACTTACCATTTGTTTATTCTCAACAGGATTGGGAGATCATCAATGATCTAAGGATTGACATGGCAAGGCTACAGCAAAGACTGACCAACATGCAGAGGATTTTGGAGGCCTGCATGGATATGCAGCTTGAGCTGCAAAGATCTGTTAGACAAGAAGTCTCTGCAGCTCTGAATCGGTCGGTGAATCCTTCAGGTATGATACTGGCATCAGTTTCAAGTTATCGATCTATTATAATTGGTTTGTGCGTCTAAATGTTTCCATTTTGTCTGAATTCTCAGAGCTGCCCATAAACGTACTGCCTAAAGACAGCTTCAAGTGGGATTGTGTAAGGAAAGGCATCTGTTGTATATGTTCTGACAGTAACATTGACTCCTTATTGTACAGGTAAAGGAAATATAAGGTATTCATGTTTAAATAAGCCTAGCTATAGGGGAAATGGATCCTCTGCTGTTAGAGGAAAGGAAAGTCTACAATTTCGATTCTCCCATCCAAAAGATGATCGCCTTGTTTTGATTTTAATTGTTAGTTGTTAGCTATTAGATGATTGCATTAGTTGTTAATTTATTTACATTAGCTATTTGCATTAGTTTTTCAAGAAAAATTGTTTGGTGGTGGAAGTTGTTTCTCCAAAAGGGGTGAGACAAAAAGTTAATTTTCAAAAAGCTAACTACAATCTCAAATTAACTTTTGTAAATAGCTTTGTGGGTGTCAAAAGCTGTTATGAAAAACCAAGTAATCAAGAACCCTTGAAAAGTTGTTTGATCGAGTCAAATAGCTGAAAACCTTTCAAAAAGCTATTTTTGGTGAAAAAGCTATTGAAAAAGTTGTTTGTCCAACATGCTCGGTGCGTTTTTAAGGTAACATAGCGTTTTGATAATTTGGCAAGCAGTGATGATAGTATATACATAATGAAAGATTGTGGTTCTCAAACTATAAAAGATCCATTTTTAGTAACAGATTCTTGTTCTGCTGAGTTGATTTTGGCTGAGTAACTGTTGGTTTGTCAAATAGAGTTGGCAAAAAACTTACTCTATTTGTGGTTTGGGCATTTTTTTCAGTTTCTCAGTTCTTTGTTGGACCGCATTAAGTCTTGGCCAAAATGAGGTTGCCTTGCATCTGAATTGTTCTGATTCTGTTTGTCCAAGTTGGGTTGTTACTCACTTGTTACTCATTGTTTGTTGATGTTTCGCAGATGTGGGCACATGTGCACATGTACAAAATGCGCGAATGTGTTGATTCAGGGTAATGGGAAGTGTCCGATGTGCCAAGCACCCGTAGTTGAGGTGGTTCGTGCTTATTTCATTCAAGAGTGAACAGAAAGGAGAATGAGAATTGATGTTAACCGGCACAGTCGCTCATTCCCTCCGGCATATACACAGAATACTACTGCGACCCTTCTATTTTCTTTTCCCTAATCTTTCTTTGATAAACATTTCCTCTGTACATGTTGGAAAGAAATCATGACTCAAGGGTGGCAAATACGCGCTAATTATTTAACAGAATGGGAAACAATCACAGCAGCTAGGCAGCCTAATTCATGTTTTGGATTGATTGTGTTTGTACGGCTCATAAGAGTCATGCTCCCGATTTTTACCAAGGACATTGTACATACAACTATATGTTTTATGCTGAGGTTATATCCCACATTGACATATATTTGCATCCGGAGTCTCTTGTCACGGTGTAACGTTTGGTTTGTGGATTAATATCATCAGTTATTACTCTGCTGAGGTATCGGTGCTTGGCGGATATCCAAAGAGTAAAAAGATGATAAAATGACGTAAGATCGGAAACCTTAGTATATATGAGTAATGGCAAGCTAATTCGTCTCATGAACAATTGCATCTGAACGGCGATCAGAAGCAGCCATTTCTGTCATATTTTCGTCTGTCCTGCCAATGCCAGTTCTGCGCTTGCGTTCTACCTGCAAGAGTTTTATTGAGGCTTCATTAGATGCTCATTTGAATGATACTGTTTTTACCAAGAAGCAATGTTGGGGGTCTCAACTCGGGAAAATTTTTTCTTTGGAGATGTCCGAAAGCTGGGGAAGTATGGTTCACCCTAAAAAACAACGGCTTAGGTTTCTTGTAAGATGACTTGAACTTCACAGAATGGTTCTTTCGTAACACACAAGGCAGCCACGAAGACAAGCACTGGGCTACCAAATTCCTTCTCACCCTTTCGTATCTATGGGAGTGGAGATGCTCAGCATGCTTTAGCACAAGGGAAGTCATCCCGACGGATAAAGGTAACTTTTTACTGGCGAGGTTTAAGATGATCACGCAGGCGATAGAAGAGCACCAACCTTGTTGCGAAATGCATCAAGAACCTAGCCGAATCGAAGAGTTTGTGTGCTGGGAGTCCCCACCAGGGGGCTGGGTGGCCCTCAACTCGGATGGGGCTGCCAAAGGGAACTCAGGACCGGTTGCCGTAGGAGGTGTCTTGCGAGGCCACAAGGGCGAGTGGTTGATGGGCTTTGCTGAGAATCTGGGCAATTGCACATCTATGAAAGCGGAAATTCGAGCGGTTCTAAGAGGGTTTAAGATTGCCAAGATAATGGGAATCTCCAAGCTTTGGATACAGTTGGACTCCAAGGTCCTGGTGGAGATGCTACAAGGAAGCAGGTCCTTGTGCCCTCAGCATAAGTTCATCCTTCAGCAATGTAAAGATTTGATAGCATGGGAAGACTGGGAAATTAGAGTGACCCACTGCTTTCGGAAAGCTAACTAAGTTGCAGATAGGTTAGCAAACTTGGGCATTACTGCTAGTTTAGGAACGACAAGTTTTCATGTCCCTTCGTTGGAGGTTAGAGATGAATTTCTGGCAGATTGTACGGTGGTTGCTTGGCCCAGGTTCAACAGAAAGTAATAACATTCACTTCGGGGCATAGCCCCTCTTCTGCACCCCAAAAAAAAAAAAAAAAACTTGAGAAAATTTTTTCTTAAGGCTCCGTTTGGTCCTCAGAAAATTTGGTAGAAAGAAAAGTAGAAGGAAAAAAAAATATGAAAGAAAAAAAGATAGGGAGAAAATGAATTTTTTTCTCGTGTTTGGATTGAAGGAAAAAAAATGAGAATTTAGATGAGAAATTTGAATGTTGATGAACTACTTGAATCATGTTGATGTCATCTAAGCAATGTGAGGTTGGAAAAGGTTGGGAATTTTCTTCAAACTTTCCTCTCAAATTTATGAGGAAAATTTTATTACTTGTTTCTAAAAATTTTTCCACCTAACTTTCCTCCATATTTTTTTTCTTTACAATTTTCTCTCAACCAAACACAAGAAAAAAAGTAACTTTCCCAAATTTTTTTCTTTCCATTAAATTTTTTTCAAGGTACAAACGGAGCCTAAAAGTTTTGGTTTTGCTGAAATTTATTTTGTAGTGTCACAAAATCACTACGCTATTCACAGGTAGTTACAATTAGTAATTAATTATTAGACCAAAAGATTCATCAGCAGTTCTGATTGATATAAAAGATACCATAATAAACCAACCTGGTACGTTGTCAAAAGAAAAAATTAGTACTTGTAATTTTGTGGTTGAGGGAAAATGTAAATTATTCTATAGTTTTATATAGTTTATAAGAACTATAAACCTTATACTCTTAAATGCAACAGTTTTGCTTTTATTTAATGCGTGATGGTACGTCAATTTAACGGTATTTGCAAACAATTTTCTGTCTTGTGTCATGATTTTAATGGATTCACTCATCCAAAATTCTAAATTAAAAAACAAAGATTTTGATTTTTACCCATTTACAATCATTTACTCTGGGTAAGTCTGTAGTTGGCATGTGCTTTTGAAGATGATCTTTCTTATCGTAAAAGCACAATAATTATTACTAGCGCTTCCTTTCCTAAAAGATAGAAATGGCATGTTTCTTTTGCAAGTATGTTGCTCGTGAAAGGCGTGGCAAATCATGAATCTTGATCATAACAATTTTTATAACTGAACTTTTCAACCAATCAACTTAAAATTAGGAATTAGGGGTAGAAGAAAGCAACGATTATGACGTTCTCTGTTAATGTCACGAACACTACATCGGAATACGTTAAAAAATGCGTAAGTGTAATTCATGGAACATGTGGTATTAATTGGGCAGAAATAACCCTAAAGGCCCATTTCATGGGGGTTTGTGGGCTCATGGCTGGCTTTGATAGGGAGTGAAATCTGCAACTTCGAGTTGAGAAAGAATGGAACAAGCTTAGATCTGAGGTGCGCCATAAACGAGTCAAGTTAAGCCTCTAAACTTGTGAAACTCAAGCACTATATAAATAAAGAAGAATAAAAATATAAATAATGTAACGAATGATTTAATCGGCACGATCCAATTTGAATTGTATTAGGCGATAATTTGTCGTATTTTACATGCCTCTGTTACTTAATTTTAGCTCATATAATAATGTAATATTTAGAATTTTTACTTATTTTATATGCTTTTGTAGGTAATAAACTTCAATCGAGCAAACGTCGCAAAAAGAAGTGAAGACGGGCAAGAAAAGCAAAAGACGGTAAGAAAAGACGACGCGATGGCCTTGCCACAGTGCCAGAAAATTGGTACAATGTGGCCGTGCCACCCTTCCCGGTCGCTCGCTCGCTCGATTTCCTATTTAAAGCCCCTTCGGGCGTTTTTGTTTGGGACTCCCCGGGCTCTTCTTCAGCAACTTTTTGGGAGTTCTTAGTTTATGTTTAGCCAATAAAAATCCCATTTGGGGGAACTAGACGAGAAATGATTAGAATTTGTTTTGGGTTGTTTAGATTCAAACTTGTGGATTATCAAGTTCATTCAATCAATATAAGTTTTCTCTCCTCTTCCTCTCTTATTTTGTGTATTAAATTTCATATTTTGTTTAGATGTTTTTGTGATATTTAGTACTTAGATTGTGTTGCTTTGATTGTAATTAGCCTCTTGATGGCTAATTGATTTTGTTTAGACCTTCACCCTCCTCGTTTATGCTAGAATTTAGGGTTTTCTCTCACATCCACTAAGTGTTCGATGAAATATTTGAAAGAACTTTCATTCATATTTAGGGGCAATTGACTTGTGCTGAAAGGTGAGGTTAATTGTCTAGTGTGAGTAGAGTGAATAGCCAGGATTGAAACATGAAAATAGTCCTGGCCGCTGGCTAAGTCAAGGGTTGCTAATCTTGTAGTTTAATTGGATTAACTCCATGAAAATAGGTAGTTAGGACAATTAGACTAGCCTATTGACCCTTGAGAGAGGGCTTGGTTGAACTTTAATTGTGCAATCGATCATCCTTGAATACTAGCATAACTTCGGAAGATGAGGGTTGGACTTGATCAGTTAGTCTCCCTTAGGTCTAATTACAATTGAAGTCTTCTTTGTTTTAGCAGTTTAGTTCTACTTTCTTTCACCCGCTATCTCACCTAGATTGATACGCTTTAATCGGCTTTGGTATTTGGAAACTCAACTTTCTACGGAAGACACCTCGAGTACTCAACGATGCACTTTGCACTTGTGATTTATAAATATTAAAACTTTTTCCTAACAAGTTTTTAACGTCATTGCCAGAGAATTGGCGCTTTTCAATATTGGGGTCTACTTAGGTATTCGAGACTAGGCTTTTATTTTTAAAAAAATAAAAAAAGATAACAAAAAAAATGCCAATTTTCTACTTTCCTTAGTATAAGCATGAATTATTTTGGAGATATCATGACAAATTATTTGCTTTTCTTACTCATTGTGATTATTGCTTGGAAAAGTAGGAAATTTTAAATACAGTATATGAGGGTGTGAATTATGAGACCCATGCTCTTTTAGAGTACTGGGGATTTTATGCTAAAGATGTTAATAAAGCATGTGATTTCTTTGATTAGCTGGCTTGGGATACTTATGAATTTGAGACTAATTGTACTAATTCTTTCTCCTCATCCCCCTGTATCCCTAATTATGCTCTTCTTGTGTGTGAAAGTTGCAATTGTTCTGGCCATGATAGTAATTCTTGTCCTTGTGATATTTCTGCTGATGGTTTTGCTAGACTTTCCAGCATGATTGAGATAATGAATGAGCAACAGCTTAAACTTACTAATTTTATGCAGGAGCATAACCTATCACGTGAGACCGACCTTAGGTTTTGTTCCCATGAACCTGATGTCAACTTTTGTGATGATTGTGAGTCTTTTCCTACTCTAAAGTTCGGACCAGATGAAATATTTAACCCTCCCTCAACCACTTTGGCCCCTGTTGCTCCATCCTCACTTAACACCCTTAGGGACAACACTGCATCTATCACGACCTTCCCTGATTCACTTTGCCCTTTAACTCAGTTAACGGGGTTTGGGGTGGGTGAGATATTTGGTATTGATGTCAATATTGATGAAGATGATTCCTGTTGTGGGTCAGAGCATGATCCTAATGAGACTCTTGTTGGGAGGCCTGATGTGGATGTTGTGTTTACAGTTTTATCTAGTCTTGATTATGATGACCATATGTTCCCTGATCCCTTCGACATTTTTCATGTTTCTCCTTCAGGTTCACTACCCTCCCATTCCCCTTACGATTGGCCACTTGTTGATTCTCATGTTGTGCTTGAGGGGAATAAGGTCGACTATTTTGAGACTCTGGGTACCTTTAGAGGGTATAACCCCTCCCTTGATCCTTACAACCTGTACCTAAAGCATTTACTTGGAAAAATCGTGTTGATTATTGCCTTTGATTATTCTATCGATTTTTTCAGTATATTTGATAAGTTTAGGAGAGCACTCACTATAGTTTTTGGATTCATGTTTTTGTGCTCTTACTTACATCTATCTAAGTTGCATGCTCAGGTATTCGATAAGCTCCTGCGAGCTTTGACCGCATGTGAATTTCGGATTCGAGTCTTGAGAGACTAGAAGGAGTGGCTAATGCTCCTCCAGCCTCCTAGAGCACCATCTTAGCGAGGTATAGTTTATGTGCACACAGCACCTAGCCTGGTATGATTATTCTAACCCTTCTCCTTTCTCCTCTTTTCTTTTCTTTCTTTTCTTTTTAATTAGTTGTGGATATTAGATTGTGTTTAGTTGTGGATATTAGGTTGTACTTTTTTTTTTGTGATCAACTTTGAGGTGAAATTTTGGATTTTTGGGCTTTTGTATAGTTTTTCTTGCTTGTATGGGAACATTATGTGAACATTATGTGCATGATAAATTTTCATTCTCAGTGTGTCATTTTAGATCCTAATTCTAACCCCAATTGTTCATTATCGATGTGTAATACAATCCTTATCTATACCATCATCATTAGCTTAGGGTCTTAGTCTTTCATAATTAGCTCTCCCACTTATCTTGTACACGATTACTTTAGTCTTTGTTTGCTTTTCAAAAAAAAAAAAAAAAAACAGAAAAAAAAGAGAAAAAAGAAAAAATAAAATTTGGAATAACAAGTATCCTTTTGAGGCATGCGCTACTGGGCGTTACCCTCTGAGACAATAATGCTACTGGGTGTTACCCTTTGAGGCAATACTGCTACTGAAAATGCTTGCTTTCTGTGTTAATAAGCCAATAATATAGTTTGTGTTAGTTAAGTGGGATTGAGTTTGATTCTGGTAAGCCTAAATCCTAGGGTGATGATACACTAGCACACTAAGCACTGGGATGAATTTCAAGTTTTGTTGTACAGTGGGGTGAAAAGTTGGTACTTTGGTGGCATCGATGGGGATAGAGAGTCTTGATATGTGTATTCTGTTTATATGCAGGTTAATATCTTTGTTGCATGGGTGCTTTGGTTAGTTAGAATATGTATAAAGTTCTCCCTTGTATATATTTGCGCTTTGTTTGTACATCCAAACTATTTTTCAAGTTTCTGTTTCTCTTTTCCTTTTTATTTTTCTTTTTCAAGATTTTATGGGTATATCTTCTGCAAACCTCACGAGACCTCACTTGTCCACTTGGGAGAATCAAGGGGTGCAAAGGGTTTATTGCATATGCTAAATGCAACCGTGATTCCTACGAAAGTGAGTTAGGTTGTTAGGTTAGTTTTTTCCTTTGTTTTGCTCGAGGACGAGCAAAAGATAGGTGTGGGAGTATTTGGTAGGCGATAATTTGTCGTATTTTACATGCCTCTGTGACCTAATTTTAGCTCGTATAATAATATAATCTTTAGGATTTTTACTTGTTTTATCTGCTTTTATAGGTAATAAACTTCAAACGAGCAAACGTCGCGAAAAGGAGTGAAGACGGACAAGAAAAGCATAAGACGGGAAGAAAGGACGATGGGGTGGCCATGGCACCGTGCCAGAAAATTGGCATGGTGTGGCTGTGCCACGTCGCATGACCGTGCCACCCCTTCCGCTCGCTTGCTAACTCGATTTTCTATTTAAAGCCCCTTCAGGCGTTTTTGTTTGGGACTCCCCGGGCTCTCCTTCGGCGCCTTTTTGGGAGTTTTTAGTTTGGATTTAGCCAAAAAAAACCCCATTTGGGGGACTTGATGAGAAAAAATTAGAATTTGTTTTGGATTGTTTGGACTCAAACTTGCGGATTCTCAAGTTCATTCAATCAACATAAATTGTCTCTCCTCTTCCTCTCTTATTTTGTGTATTAAAGTTCATATTTTGTTTATATGTTTTTGTGATATTTAGTAGTTAAATTGTGTTACTTTGATTGTAATTAGCCTCTTGATGGCTAATTGATTTTGTTTAGACCTTTATCCCCTCGTTTATGCTAGAATTTAGGATTTTCTTTCACGCCTACTAAGTGTTTGATGAAATTCTTGAAAGAGTTTTCATCGGTATTTAGGGGCAATTGACTTGTACTAAAAGATGCGGTTAATTGTCTAGTGTGGATAGAGTGAATAGCTAGGATTGAAATATGAAAATAATCTTGATCGCTAGTTAGGTCAAGGGTTGCTAATCTTGTAGTTTAATTGGGCTAATTCTATAAAAATATGTAGTTAGGATAATTAGACTAGCCTATTGACCCTTGAGAGAGGGCTTGGGTGAACTTCAATTGTGTAATCGATCATCCTTGAATACTAGCATAACTTGGGAAGGTGAGGGTTGGACTTGATTAATTAGTCTCCCTTAGGTCTAATTACAATTGAAGTCTTTTTTGTTTTAGTAGTTTAGTTCTACTTTTCTTCACTCGTTGTCTCGCCTAGATTGATATGCTTTAGTCAGCTTTGCTATTTGGAAACCCAACTCCCTGTGGGCGACACCTCGAGTACTCAACGATGTACCTTGCAGTTGGGGTTTATAAATATTAAAACTTTTTCCCAACAAATTAAACTCAACCAACAAAAATTTTTTTAAATCCTACTTCAACCTTTAAGCATAACATCCCCATCAGTTTCAAATACAAGTATCAAATTTCCATTGGTAAACCTGGCAAAAATTGAAATGGCCTAAAAATTTTTAATTTTGAGCACAATTTTCTTGACTCAAATCCAAAATTAACCAACCCACAGATTAGCGGTCAAAACCAACCCAACCTAACCCGAACTCGAACCTGCCCGTTCGACCCAAATATTGTATCTTTAATTTTTTTTATTTTTGCTTTGATTTTATCACTCTTAGTAATAAATAGTTATTCGTTATATTGGTTTGGTTATAGAGATGTTATATAATTATCGCATCTTCCATACACTACAAGAAAATTGATCTTGGACGAGGAGCAATTTTGCTGCCCAATGTCCAAATTTCGCCGCCCTTTTGTTAGGGCGATGAATTAATTTTCGTCGCGTGTTCGACATCCGAATGTCGAGGGCCACAAATAGGGGCGGCGAAATTTAATTTTCGACGCCCATGGAGACGATAAGGGCCATGAAAATATTTGTCGCCCTTTACTCCGTAGGACCATGAATATTTTTGTGGCTTATTTGTGTACGGGGCCTCACTTTCCAGCTTTTGTGGCCCTAACTGTGTGCATGACCATGAAATTTTTTGTGGCCCATCATTTTCTAGGGTCTCGATTTTCAATTTTGTGGCCCTGTCTTTGTGTATGGGGGCCACACTTTCCAGTTGTTATGGCCTTACTGTGTGCAGGACCTCGAAAATTTTTGCGGCCCTTCTCTTTCTAGAGCCTCAGTTTCCAATTTTCGTGGCCCTGCTGCTTAGGGGAAGGTTTTGTACTTTGTCTAGTGGGCTTCAATTTCCTTTTTTCATGGCCCTATTTCTCAGTGAAAGAATTGCTTTGTAGTTTTGAGCATTGAATTTTTTTTGAATAATCCAATATGTGATTTTTTGGGTTACTTGATTTCCTTAGTCCATCATAATATGAACTATACATACATGTTAAATAGCGCATCAATATTAAAAAAAATTCATGTACTTTAATTTGGTTACTACTAATTACCATGGAAACACTCATACATGTACATACTTTGTACATCACCCAAAATATGGAATGGAACAAGTAATGATAGTTATCTATCCAAAAATGGAAATCAGAAGCAGATACATGCTAGATAAGTGAAATATGAGAACTGTATACATATTACAATGTGATATGTGTAAAATGGTTTTTCACTTGTCTCCAAGGATCCCAATTGACCTCTTGTATTCTTTAATAAGAACATGTACCTACTCCTTGCTATCATGCCTTGTTCTATATACCCAAAAAATTGATGTCCATGGTTCTCGATAAATAAACCTAGCGTTGACCAATCAAGAACGAGCAAAAGGAAAACATCAAACAATGCTTGCTTATTTGTTCATATAAATATGGTACTCAAAGGTATGCAAACATTAAAGAAACTTTGAAAAGAGCATGATAATAATACCTTCACATTTTTACAATCGGATGACAAAATGAGTCAATGTCAAGCAGAGCCTGTCAATATGGAGAGCAACATCAACAATGTTAGAATAAAGCGAAGATATAGAAGATTCCAAATTCTCACTATTTCAGCAAAAAGAAAGCAAAAGTGACCAGGTCTGAAGGAGCAACTCCCACATCAACAATATCACTCTTTCACTCTTTCATAAGGATGATTAAAGGTACCACGTCAATGTCAAGTTCCATCAACAAGGGACTAAAATCATAAAACATTTGCACTCGAAACTAGGATTGTCTTGGCTCTTGAAAGAGAATTAGAAACAGTGATCCTGCTCCCATTGCGTACACATCACAAGAACAGATAGCTGCTCCAATAAAGACCTCAAATCTCATTAGAAGCTAAGCTCAGTCACAAACCACTAACATAAGGTGGAAGAACTGGAGTTTACAACATAGCTGCATAGAAACAGATTTCAATGGCGGATTGTGAAAGATTTTCTACATCTCAACTCCTATTTCTGAAGTCGATAATATAGGCAACACAAGAAGAGATAGGTTCTCTAATAAAATGCTCAAAACTTGCCAGAAGTTAAGCTTAACCACACTCCACCAAGACAAGGTAGAAGAAATGGAGTTTAAACATTACTGCATAAGTAATACATGTAAAAATAAGCTTGAAATGAGGAAAGTAATTCAATATCTATTTCTGGGTATCCAGCTATTATTACCAATGAAAAAAAGAACAAAAATACGCCTCTAAGAGAAATAGTTTCTGCAACTCCTCTCAATTGTGATCATACCATACAAAGTTAGCCTAGATCAGTCGATATGAAAATTATCAACAGAGAGGACCATGTAAATAGTTGCAATACCATATCCAATTGTGCATACAAGCAAGCACATACTGGTGTTGTAAACCAAAGAAGAAGGTATATACATCACACAAAAGGTTTCAGATATATCCATGAACAGGGGACTAAAATCATAAAACACCAACAACACTAACCTATAGAACCAAGTTGCAGCCATGACAATACAAAAACCATGTCAAACACTGACACTAACTGGCTTTGACAAAAATCCAAGTCTAACTCAAATACCTTGCCAAACAACAAAAATCCAGCTCTAACTCAAACAGCTCCAGCCATGACCTTTACAAGTCCATCAACAGGGACCTAAAATCATAGCACACCAACACTGACCAAGCATCTACCAATAACAACAATATGTGTTTGCTTGTAACACTGGCCAATAACAACAACATGTGCTTGCTTGTAACTCAAACAGCTCAAATTATGAAACATGTGCTCAAACAGCTCAAATTACGCAGTATGTACTTGCTTATAATAGTATGTCCTTGTAACTTAAACAAAAATCCAACTCTAACTCAAACGGCTCCAGCCATGACCTTTAAAAGTTCATCAATAGGGACCTAAAATCATAGCATACCAACACTAATCATAGCACTCTAACACTAACCAAGCAGCCACCAATAACAAATTATGTGCTTGCTTGTAACACTGACCAATAACAACAGTATGTGGTTGCTTGTAAAATCATAGCACACCAACACTGAGCTAAAAGCATAGCACACCAACACTGACCAAGCAAACCAAGCAGTAACCCAAAAGGACAATAGCAATAAGACAACAAAAACCCAGCTCAAATTGAGAGAGAAAGAGAGAGGGGGGAGAGAGAGCAGCCAAACAATAGCTCCAGGTATTGCTTCACTATAGATATATAGATATATATATATATATATATATATATATATATATAGAGAGAGAGAGAGAGAGAGAGAGAGAGAGAGAGAGAGAGAGAGAGAGAGAGAGAGAAAGAGAGAGAGAGAGAGGAGCGGAAACTGAAATAAATTGAGATAAACTAAAAAAGTAATGTACCTGAGTGATTTATATGCCACGGTTCAGATTACGCAGCATCTCCATGACCTCTGCTCTAATTTTCTTCTCTCTCTCTCTATTACTTCCTTCTTATGTTTGCACTCTCTCTATCAATTCCTGCTTGAGTTTATTATCTCTCTCTATTGCTTCACATTTCATTCGCTCAATTTCAGCTTTGAGCTCTGAGTTGGCTGATTGGAGCTCCCCAACTTGACCTTGTAGTGCAGCCTCTTTTTGTTGTAATTGTTGGATTTCAGCCGCTACTTTGACCCTCATCACCTCAGTAGCTCTACCTTTTCTAGGTGGTTGTGGACCAGGCCCAAGCCCTCTATGGTGTCCTGACTTTTCTTTCATAACCAGGAGATAAGCCTCTTTAAGAGACAAGTTATCAGCACCTTCCTTTTCAGTTTGGCTCATGTGGTGTTCCTTAAATTCTTCATACTTTACTTCAGGATCCCGGGATCCATCTTTATGCCTATTTACAACATATATATGGCAAACAGTATAAAATAAGATTCATTGGTTCATATATTGAAAAAGACAAAGTATACAAAAGAGAAATACGAATACACCTTTTCGTCTATCAATTTGTTGGGTAGGACCTTGTGTACCGCTATGGTGGGGATCTTGAGTAGTGTCTTGTGGGTGCATCAGTGATGGAATTATTTGTAAAATAAAGAATAAATTTAAAGCAGATAGTTAAATATTAATATATGACTACATGAAGCTACTTTCATTAATTCACCTCATCATGATAAATTCTAGCAGTTAGCTTCGCGCTGTTTGCTGATTTTATCTTTTGCCTCAACCTATTTGCCCGATTTTTTTCACTTATATGCTACAAGATGATAATCAAGCAAATATGAATACAACAAACCATAATCAAACAACCAACCTAATGTGAGCCTTTAGATGAAGAGTGATCATAGAATACCTGCTGCTTGCCCAATCGTTAATTAGCCAATCCCATTTGTCTTCGTGCACTTCTGGAGGCCTATTGCTAATAGCCTGAGTAATAGTCTTTCCGGAAACATGTTCTTCTTTTAGCCTGTAGCACTAGCCTTTAAACAATGGCATACATTGTAGTTCCAGTGCACGAGCGACATTAATTCCATCGGCTTCTGTAGGCAAATTCCATTCTGCCTAGATTGGGGCAAATAAAAACACAAACAAACAATTAAAACTAAACCTCATGACTTGATTGCATTATATTTAGCCTTCTTGATAGACAAAGTTATTTGTGCAACAAAAACGAATCACATATAAGAGTTGCCCAAGCAAAATACAAATCAGCACAAAATTGGTATAGTCTTTGGCCCTTATGTATGCCATAAGCATTGAACTAAAGGGATGGACATCTATCTTTTAGCAAAAAAGAGCTCACCCCAAAAATGGATGCGAATTGAGGCTAAGCATGTGATAAATCAAATGAAATTGCATCAAGCTAAACTGCATTGGCAGCACCTCAGCATTCGCTACGCAGTAATGCATATCAGACGCTCATTGCATGTTACTAAGCATATTCTTAGAAGGCAATTCTTAGAAGGTAAGTGTCATGTTAAATTCAATAATATAAGATAAGAAGCCAAAGCATTGCATGGGTTGACTTAGGTATAAAGGATCAATGTTAGATTCTAAATTATGAACCTAAGAGAAGAAAAAGTCATAAGTCAGTACAATATCTAGAATGTTATTAGTGCAACAAAAACGAATCGCATATAAGAGTGACATTATTGTTGGATTTCCCACATTCAATATGATAAGCTATATAATTGTAACTTTACCTTGATTTTGTCGAACAATCTTGTCTTAGCATCTTTATCCATCCTAATCCAGTTCATACAAGGGAAGGATTATGTTAAACAATGAACCATAATTATGATTACTTGACCGGGTAGTCCAAGAGTTTAATTGAAATAAAGAAAATAATGTTGGGAGCTTATATCCAGGAAAAAATGGACAAAAATTACCTTGAATCTAGAGGGTAGAATTCCTTCACCCACTTGCTACGCTCACTAATGAAGCAGTTAGCATTTTTACCGATGACACGTTCCATGTCTGGTGCGATCTTTACAAAAGGCTTAACATTAGGGTTTTGCTCCCTCTCACGTAGTGACTTCAAGCCTCTAGTAGGCCCATGCTTGTGAGCTTCGAGTTTCCATATAAACAAGTAATCATCAAGATCATCGACAAATTTAACGTATTACATACATCTTCAACCCCAAAGCAGGAAAAAAAAGAAATATCATTCCGAAGTGCTTGTTGGGCTCTCCTTTTCTGCCTATAACTCAAAGGAGGTTGCACATAATTTTGAGTAATGTCACCTTCTGTAAGGGGCTGGTTCTGTGACACTACAACCTAGGAAGATGCATTTGCTATCATATTCCTACATATAAGAGTGACAATATCAACAATAAAAATATGATAAATGTAAAACAATTAGAATATATTAACAAATGCACAATTATATTTCTTACCACTATTCACTACCACTATCATCATCTGATTCATCCTCTTTAAGGTCCCTATCAAATGAATCTATATCTGATTCCCTATCTAAGAAATCATCCTCATCATCCTCGCTCACCACATCCTCATCATTTTCATCATTATCATCCTGGATAAAATTAGCATCCATAAGGTTCGCATCAACTATATCCGCATCAACAATGTCAGGCTCCACATCGTCCCTAACTAGAGGAATTTCTTCATCATCCTCCTCTTGAATCTCTATAGGATTAGCTATCTTAACCTCCATACTCTCCCATAATGACTCATTATTGCCATCAACATCCTCAACATTAGGGAAATCAAAATAGTAACGCGGGTTCATATTTATAACCCACTTCTATTGCGAATCATTGTGAGTTGCAGTGTAAAAAACTTGATGGATTTGACAAGCTAAAGTAAAGGGTTCATTTGTCTGTAAGTTACGAGTCACATTAATAAGAGTTCCCCCAAGCTTATTCCTTTTAATCCCTCTACCTTCATTATATACATCAAACCATCTACACTTGAACAATATAACTTTGGGACTTGTACAATTTTTAAGGGCATCATATTCTAATACAATAATCTCCTTTAATACACGATAAAAATCTTTCTTTCCGCTTTCTGTTCCCCCCTCAACTACCACACCACTGTTTCATGTTTGTCGATTTCTTTGACGCCCTCTTGTGTGAAACCTAAATCCATTAATTACATATCGTTCATAACTGGTAACACCTTTCGTTGAACCTCGGGCCAGACACAGCAATTCTTCTGTAACTCTTTGATCCGTTTCACGCCAAAGTTATACAACCTATGTATACATACAATCAATTACGACAAAGACATAAAGAAAAATTCATAGTGAAGTATTTGGTAATATAAAGATTATCTTACTCTACTCTCAAACCAATTGGAGAAGTCAGGCTTTTGTACATCAGTGGCGCTGTCATATTTACTGATGATATGAAAACTCACACAATTAATAACATATCCATTAATTTGTAACTGTATATAGCTCACTATATAAGGACACTTACTCATAGAAAGGTTCTGCCTCTTTGTAATTTTTTAAGACATAAAGTCGAGCCAACTTCCAATCTTTATAGCTTAGTTGCTTAAAATTGACCTTCTCTATTGGCTTTCCTGCATTAGAAAATATGGACAACTGGTGGGGTTGGTCTACTTCTACAGTATCATTGCGGTCTACATGGTTGAATTTCATCTCCGTCATAGATAAATATCTAGAACAGAAGGTTAGACATTCATTTTGAACGTAACCCTCTGTAACACATCCTTCAGGGCAATTTCTGATACGCACATCTATTTTATATGTGCACATTCCCCTAACAAAAAGCAGGAAACTTTAGTTATACATGCTTTCAAAATATTAACATATTACACTTTAGAAGTTTGAGAATTTTATTACCATTCAATATGATACATCCACCGAAAAGGAACAGGGCCAGCCAACTTAACTTCGGTTGCCAAATATATAGCAAGATGCATCATTACATCAAAGAATGCTGGAATAAATATACGCTGTAATTTGCAAAGAGTAGTTGCAATATCTTTCTCCATTTACTCTTGGATGTCGATATCTAAGGTTCTAGAACACAACTTCTTGAAATAATTGCTAAGTTCCACTAGAGGTTCAAGAACATTTTCATCCAACACACCTCAAAATGCAGGCAAAAGCAAGCCTTGCAGGAAAATGTGACTGTCATGACTTTTCATTCCTGAAAGCCGTCCATCATCTAATGTCACACATCTAAGATGTTAGAAGAATATCCATCTGGGACATGTGAACTCGATAATAAAGTAACCACTTGTCATCTTTCACTTAATGTCAATTAAATGGTGCTTTTGGAACTTGATGCTTGTCTCCAATCAACTTAGGTCGCAATTTATCATGCATATTCATTTTTTTAAGATCCAATCTAGCATTTAATGAATCCTTATTCTTATTAGGTATGTGAAGTAATGTCCCAAGAATACTATCACAGATATTCTTCTCTGTATGCATTACATCCAGGTTATGTCGAGTTAATAGATGCGTACAGTACGGAAGTTCAAAAAATATGTTTCTCTTCTTCCATTGGTGCACCAAATATCTATCACCTCTCTTTCCCTTACCCTTCACATCTTTCCCAAAATCATTTTCACAATTGCTAGGTTCATCACAAACATCATGCCCACTTAGGGAAATAGGATGAGGCCTTCTTTCACGTCTCTTATTAAAAGATATACTGTTGGTCCCCTATTTATGATCCAGGTCTAAGAACCTACGATGTCCCATATAAAACCACTTCTTTCCATGATGCAACCTCTCAAAACATGTGTTTTTATGATAATTAGGACACGCGAAATCCTTTCGTACTCCAACCTGACACATTGGCATAGCCTGGAAAGTCATGCACTGTCCACATCAGCATAGCGAACATATCAAAAAACTCTTTACTGTGAGCATCATATGTTCTTACCTCGACCTCCTATAGCACTTTAAGCTCATCTATAAGTGGCTGTAATCATTACTAGGGGCTTTAGGTCTAGGAATTATCAAAGAAAGCATAAAATTGGTGCTACTCATGCACATCCAGGAAGGCAAATTATAAGGCACCAAGATTACCGGCCATATACTATATTGGTAACTCATTTGTGATGCTGGATTAAACCCATCAGTAGCTAAGGCCAACCTTACATTTCGCGGGTCTGAAGAAAATTTTGGATATAATTCATTCACATGTTTCTATGCCTTGAAATCAGCTGGATGTCTCAATTTACCATCATCAGTACGTCCCTCTTTATGCCATCTCATGTGTTCAGCTAGCTTTGAGGACATAAACATCCTTTGCAGCCTTGGTATTAATGGGAAATGCCTAAGGACTAGGCGTGGCACTCTTTCTGCCTTTGAAGTCCCTTCATCATCCGTGTCGATGTCATTATCACCTTCTATATCAACTTTCTCTTTCCATCGAGAGGCGGAACATTTTGGACATTCATCTAGGTCTCTATTCTCCTTTCAATATAGAATGCAGTGGTTGATACATGCATCAACACATAATCCAATCCCAAGGCTTTTGTGTACTTTTTTGCCTTATAAGAATTTTCAGGAAAGTTCTCGTCATTGTTAAATGCTCTTTGAAGCAACCTAAGCAGCATAGAAAATGATTTATCACTCCATTTGCGACTCACTTTTATATGAAGTAATGTCATGAAGAACTCCAACCTAGTAAATGTCTTACAACCAAGATACAACTCTGCCTCGACATCTTCCATAAGCTTGTGAAACTCTTTTAGCACCTTATTTTGACCACCCTTATTCTCTGTATGGTCCTCATTAGACTCAACATTACCAAAGTTCATAACACTCGTCGCTTCGCGCACTAATGGCCTCATATCATCACAGGCCACAAAACTTTTAGCTTTATCTGATGCTTCTTCTTCTACCCCATCATCACTACTATTGATATGATCTCTATATTCTCCATGATGTATCCATGGATTATAGTTCCTCAATATACCCCGAACTATTAAGTGATTATGAATCGTGCTTCGATTATGAAACAAACACAAATTACAATTCACACATGGACACCTCACCTCTGTTCCGTCTTCCTTGCTACCAAAGGCAAGCTCCAAAAATTCATTAACGCTTGCTATAGAATCAGGTTTTCTTCTATCACTAATTCCCCTATGATTCATCTGACTTCGATCCCTATCCATCCCTCAATGAACTGTTCTAACAAAAATAAATTAAAAAACACATAATCATATGATAGGGTTGTGTTAATATAAACACGGCCAAACATGAATCGATCAGCAAAATAATATGAAGTTCTGCATTAGGTACCTGCTCTGAAACCAACAATGCCTTTAGTTCCTCTTCCTCTAGTCACAACTAAATTTGAAAAATTGATCAAAACAAAAAGAAGCTATTAACAAAACTAATATAAGAGTGGATTTGTTGAAGATAAGAAATCAATAATTCCTTTAGAGAAACAAACCTAACAATAGGAACTTCGACAGCAGTACAATCCAAGTGTAAGCAACAATATATCACTCCTTTATGCTATTATGAAGCGCAAGTAACCACTTAACGAATAAATATTCCAAACCCACAAGACACATGGCTTTACCAAGTAACCTGGAAAAAGTAACAAAACATAAACCATATGTCTGATGTAAAAAAGGTACGAACACTATGAAAATAATAAATAAGTTGTATTAGAAATGTTGAATTAGCGAACATATAAATTAGCATTAGTAAGTTATCGGAATTTTAACATTGCACAACATAAATTACAAAGGATTCATGGCAAGAAAACCTAGCATTTTAATAAGATCTTGGATACACCAATTTGCATATCAATCCAAGAACCATATGATTAACTTTAGTAGTACTAGAGCTTGTTCGTTTCCTGCTTCCACACACACATAAAGCCCCCCCCCCCAAAAAAAAAACACAACTAGTAAACAAAAGACTGGCATTTGCTTATTTCTAGGTGATATCTACAGCTTCAACGTCGAGCAAACTATTCTTATTAATTTAGTCAGTATCATAGCAGTATTTATAGTTCTTTATTTTTTTAGGAAAAGTTAATTTTAAAACAAAGCTACTTATAGATAAATTTAATTAGTTACAAGTCATACGTGATTTAAATAGCAAAAATTTGAATTTGAATTGACTTATGACAAAATTGAAGGGACTCTTACTAATTAAGTTATAGAAATCAATACAAAATAAAGTAAATTAGTATACAAGATCATCTAAAACGTAAGTTATTTTTTGCTAGAGACCTACCTAATCTCTTACTAGCATGGCTATTGCACTTTATATAGAAAAAAAAAAATTGAAACTTATACTTCTAGACCTTTTCTTTTAAATCCAAGATAGTATTTGTTATATACACTTAAGTGGCATATGATGAACCTTTTTTTAAAGATTAAAAACAAAGTAAGGATTTATATTATTTCTAGTTTTAAGACATCTTATAACATCTAATTTATTTTTCTAATAAATAGTTGTATATATTTGAAACTATTTTCTCCATGGATAATCCTTGATGTAATATATTTGACCTATCATTACGCAATCATGCTTGAAAGTAAACAATTGTTCAATCCATTATTAGAGACCCTTGCAGCCACTTCTCAAAAGGAATAGTCAGCATAAGGAGTTGGCACATGGAATTGTACAAAATCAAACATATGAGATGAGAGCAACAACAATCAATCTGTAAGACGGCGAAAAGATATAGATTGAGGTGAAAGGTAGCTTATGCATGCTCATCTTTTCAAATCTGTAAGAGTGCACACATGGAAGCTGACAAATCCACTAGTACACAAACCTAATATACAGAATAGTTGGACATCGAATCTGGTTGTTCATAAGCAATCATTACTGGAGTAAGAAGATGACTATAACAATAAACCATCTATCGCAACAATATATCTATGATCTTAGGATAATCTCAGCAAAGTGCTCCACTTCAATTACACACATGGCTGTCTTGATCAGGCAAGAGCAGGGGGTTTAATTTTCTTCCTTAATACTATAAATCAACTTTCTTGAAACTATTCTTCAATCACTATTCAACATATCAAGCATCATTTACCCCCTTTTTCAGATAAGATATCAACCACTTTAATTTGTCATACAACAACAAAATCACAATGTCCAATTCGACGTTAGGCCATAAAGAATAACCTCAAAAGACCTCGTAAAAAAACTTACTTACGATGAGAACTCAAGCAAACTAGAACCCTAATCAATAAGAAGAATCATTTGGCAGATTTTGATAATAAATCAATAGCATAAATACAATAGCTTGACAGGGTTGGCATTTCATAAGCTTAAGAACAGTAGAAAATTTTAGCAGCAATTGTATAGAGCCAGTATGCCTTGCCTGAACCTACTAGTGCTCAATTTGACTTTGATGAAGTAAAGACACTCATATCACTTTAAGAATAGTAAAGGAATCACACCATGCATTAGCTTATGCATATACAATTGTTTAATTTGAAAAGATGAGCATGCATAGCTTCAGGTGAAAGGTATCTGAAAATAGATTCATTGTGCAATCAATTACTAGCAACAATAATAAATCACTTACATTTTATCAAACTTTTAGATTTATCAAATAGAAGAAACATTCATTAGTCATCAACATATCACACATTCAAAAATGCATATACAAGAAACATCCATCACTTTACATTACATCATACTTCAAGGGGGTTAATTATTAGCTAGTGGAATATATTGAGCATCTCATATCAAACATTTTAATACCAAAGTACCATGACGATAGCCACTGGAAAAAATTATATATCTAGCACAGAGATATACTATTACTCTTAAGACATTTATGAGGTCACAAGGAGTAAACTCTCCCCCTCGAACGCATCACTGATTAGAATTTGCAAAACCAGCACTAATTGGCGAGGTTATTCATACACAGGGATGGGGGGAGAGAGAGAATACCCAATCCAAAGCACATTCATCACTAGTAGCACCTATCTCGTTGGCTTGACACTTGATGTCTAATTAAACACAATCAAATATCAACCCAAAAAGTTAGAAAATTTTTTAGTGTAAAGATCTATCAAACATATACAGTTGTGAACTCACAAAGATTTGTCATACCGTTTCTAGCAATTGATTGCACAATTGTGAACTATGAGATCTGCAAAATAAGAGCACAAAAAGGTGAAAATTAACTACAGCTCCTGGCAAAATCAGCAAAAATTCCAAAAAAAGGACCAAATTCAAAACTAGGGTTAAGGATTCCACTAGAATTGAACTATTGGACATCAAAACGTTGTCTTCTGTCCATAGCCTTTCTAAATTATGCAAACCTAAAAGCAATTCTCAACAAAATCAAATTTAAATGCAATCAAGAAGGAGATCAAAACCCTAATTTACACACAAGCAAGAAAAACAGAACCAAAGAGAGATGAAAAGTAACCATGCGAATTGAGAAGGACGTTAACCTTTCTTTGTCCAGGAGCAATGTCTGTACGAAGAGCTGGGTTGAGGAGTCTGCACATACTAGAGTAGTGATTAATTGATTGTAACTCGCAATGAGCCACAGAGATGTTTGTGCGAATTGAGAAGGACATATGCAATTGAAGAATAGAACAGAACAGAACAGAACAGAACCGAGAAGCCCATAAATAATGGAAGAAGAGAAACACAGAGATGGAGGCGAAAAGAGGTGAGGTGAGATGTGGAGCCCGTGAATACTAGAGAAGAGAGAGAATGAACTGAGAATAATGGTCCGGAATTGAAGGGGTTTCAAATTTGCCTGTGAACCTCTTTCCGCCTATCTAAAATTTCAAATAAAAAAATCTGAAAATTTGGGGGGCACTTGTTCGTACATCTTGGGCTAGGGAAGCATAAAAGCGTGGCCCATAATGACAAGGAAGGGCGTCAATCCATGAAAGCCACGCCCATTATTCACATTATGCGGCGAAAGACAAAAATCATGGCCCAATATTAAACATAGAATGATGACTGATATTTCATGGTCATAGTCAAAGTTAGATACGTCGAAATTATATTCGTCACCCTCATACATAATTTTCAATGCCTACGCCCTCTTTTCTTGTAGTGATAGAATAAACAATAGTATCCTTCTTTCCCAACTTTGTTCTCATGCAACAATATCATACATAACTTTAAAATGGGAAACCTTAAAAAATAGGTATGAAATAGCGTGAAGTAATGATTTACTTTTAAGAAAATCAATTTAGAATGAGGCATTTATGAAAAATGTGCAAGTCATATCAGTATATTTTTAGTGAAGTGAATATTTATCATCATATTTTAAATGATGTTACTCTATAGAAATCTAAATTTTTGATGTTATAATTAAAAGATAATTGTAATATCTTCAGTTTCTCCAATGTCATTTCATTTGGTTTGTGTTCTAATTGGTATCAAAATATGAAGCTAGTGTTGCGTAATGGCTCGACCTGTATTCATGTTAGGATCGACCCACTAATAAAGGGTGTTTGATTAGGTAATGGTAATTTAGTTAACAAAAATATCCAATTATTAAGTGTGCTATTCGCGAGCTGAACAGCTCTGATCCATTATCATGCTTTAAACGAGCTACCCCATAAATGACTAATTCATTATTAAAATTATTGTAGTGCATGCGCCGACTCACATGGCTTGATTCTTTGGCCACTCATACATGACGCGCATATATCATGATGAAAAGGTTTAATATCTTCAGTATTATTTTTAAACAAATTATAATTATAATATTTTTTTCATTAAATATGAAAAATTTTAAGTTTTAAATATGCGAAGTTTTTAATTTTAGCCAAAAAAAATAACTTACAAAAAAGACTTTCTAAACCCGTTAAGCTGACATCAAACCCCTATAACTAAAATACGCCCACTCTTATTTACCCAAACCTGAAATACACCCAACTCATTTTAACTGAACCCGAATACACTAGACTTGTGTTTAACTCGCGTGCTCGAACTAACAAGGTCTAGCCATTGTCATCCTTACCATCGCCCTATATCACTCATGCTTTCATCCATCTTTAGTTCTTTACAAATCTCATTCCCACAACTAATTTCAGATACATTTTTTTCTCATTGTACAACTTATCTAATCGTACTCTTTTGATTTGTGAATTTTACATCGAATATTGTTATTATAATAGTTCCACTCTTTTAAGTACTTGGAATTCAATATTGGGAAATTTACAGCTAGGGCATTCTTCAACAACCCTTCAACAAACCCATTTTTTGTGCAACAAATGGGTGTTGCTTTTGGAGGGAAAACCAAATGAGGGAGAAAGCAAATTAAAGTGAAATGACCAATATGCCCTTAATGAAAATTGTGGGGAGTTGCTGCTTGTAGGTCACTGAATTTCTCTCTCCTCCAAAAGCTGGGAACAACGCAAGGAGCAAAGGCAAGGGAAAGAACGAGGGTTTTGTGTGGAGTTCAGACGTGCGCTCTCTCTCTCTCTCTCTCACACACACACAATCTCAGTCCAAAGTTGAACGTACTCCTCAATCCTCGTGTAGTGAGCAATTGTGCATGAAAATTTGGGGAAATCTAGCCCCAATTGTTGAAGGTAGCTTAGTTGTGGGAGAAGAAGGGGGTTGAGGCAAGGTGCGAATGCGAAGGTGAGAGAAAGTTCAGAGGGAAGGTGGAAGTAAGCTTGCAGTGCTTGGTGATGGTGGGAAGTTGACATTGTAGGTGAGCCGTGAAGTCTAAGGTAGAAGCCCTTGGTCGCCTGACGTTGGTAGACCCCTTCAAGTGACGTGGTAAATGTAAGGTATGTTAAATATTTAATGTTGTTAATGAATTTGGTATATGGAATGACATTTTGGTGAATGAATTAGGGTGTAGGAAGAGTAAATGGGTGGGGTAACATGTGTGCCATGTTCTTAGTCATCGTTTACTAGGGTATCAGTAATGTTGTTGCGTGAAAACCGAATTACATGGGTGGACATGTTGGAGGGTGGGGTAGGGTGTGCTTCTCATGGAGGGAAGATGATGTATTTTGACACTTACAGTGAATAAGAAGAGGGAAATGTAGAACCAGGGGAAAATGAGGTGTTAACCATGGTAAATGTAGTGTAATGAATAGGGAGACAGGTAGCAGTGGTGTTGGAGACGCGTAGTATGTAGGTGTTTGTAGTGGACGGTGCGTAATTTGTTGGGCTAACCAGCAACTGTTATTGTTTGATGTGCAGGGTAATCAGGAAGGTAGTTGACCCATACCGTGGTACGGTAGTCGGTGGTGCGAGGTGTGGTAGGAATGGATGGAGATGATGTTGATGTGGGAGGTAGTGGTGGTAGCAGAGAGGTAGTTGTGTATGTGTTATGGGGGGTGAGTTGGATGATGGTGGAGGTGGAAAAGTAACATATGTGGGGGGGTGAACGAAGTGTATGGTGCTCAAAGAGAATATGGGGTTGGAAGAGTTGCGAAGAGAGGTGAGTGAGACAACCGGCATTGAGTTGACTGTGTAGAAATTGTGGTACAATTTAAAGTACGATCGGGGGATGGTAATGAAGTTGGAAGGGGATGATGATGTGAGAATGTTTATGAAAGGGAATGACGAGCATGGATATTTGTATATGGGCGAAAGTAATAGGCTGAAGAGGTGCACCTAAAAGGCAACGCGGACCTATGAGAAGGGGGTAGTTTGTGGGAGAAGCGGCAGGGATAGGGATGATATCGTCCAACAGGGTTGTAATGGAGTAGGTGTGAAAAGGTAGGTTACATGTGAAAACTAGTATGATGAATGATGTTGGTGAATGTGGGTAATGACAACAAGTTATTGACATATTGCTTTATTGTGTATTTTGTTTGCAGGGCGGCTGTGAGGGGATGCGGCGGATGCAGTGATGATCATCCACAAACCAGGGTGAGAGTTGGCGGGGAAATAATTGAGATGTCTGATGATGATGAGATATCAGTTACGTAAGAGGATATGGGGGAGGACGAGGCAGCGGTACAAGGAGGGGAATAAAGCAGCCAAGGTAAGGGGGTGATGAAAGGAGCAACGCTAATGAGAGCGTGTGGCCACCGTCGGGTCTACAAGCGCAAAGCTACTACCATAAGTTGAGCATATGGAAGAAGCTACTTAGGGGGGAGGGGCAGATCTTCCAATCAGCTAAAGCATTCGGGCAAGTAATGTGCAAGTTCGCAATTGCCAACCACTTCAGTTATCGATTTGAGCGGAACTGCAAGCAACGAATTATGGTGAGGTGCGATGCAAGCAACTGTCCTTTCTATATATGTGTAAGAGGTGGGAAGAACACGCAGGTTATGTGCATAAAAGACTTTGTAGGGCAGCATAAACACATTGTCGGGGAACTGTGTTAGATGGGTGTATGGGGGAGAAGACGTGTTAGAGCCGAACTCCTTGCACACCTGATTGAGGGGAAGGTGAGGTTGTATATGGATTATGCACCGAGGGACATTATATAGGATCTGGAGTTGGAGCAGGGGATTCGACTGACATACATGCAGTCGTGGAGGGCAAGGGAGTTTGTGTACATGATGGTGCTTGGGAGGCCTGATGATCAATACAAATTGCTACTGTGGATGTGTACGGCCATAGTCAGAACGAACCCGGGGTCAGTGGGTTCTGTGAGGTTGAGGGTTCGAGGTTTACAAGGATGTTTGTCGCATATGCTGCTAATGTCAACGGGTTCAAACCGGGGTGCAAGAAGATACTGTTCATGGATGGGTGCCATCTGAGCGGACCTTACAAAGGAACCCTGCTTGCTGCGTGTGCATCGGATGCGGATAATCACCTCTTCAATTTTGCGTATGGCATAGTTTGTGGTGAGGTAATTGAGGAGTGGGTTTCGTTCTTGCAGACAGTAATGGAATGCTTGGGAGGTCTGAAGCCGGTGATCATGTCTGACAGGAACCCTGCCTTACTAGCTGCGGTAGCGCATGTATGTGGTAAGCAATACCACAGCTACTCCTTACGGCACCTGACGGAGAACTTTTTGAAGGAGGCAGCAAAGCATGGTATCCGAAAAGAAGCAACGAAGCAGATAGTGAAGGAAATGTTGTGCAGAGTTGCTTATGCTCCAACAACGGCAAAGTTCAATGTCGCGTTGGAGGAGCTGAGGGGGTACAAAGCAGAGCTCGGTGCTTGGGTGGACAACAATGAGCCAGAACAGTGGGCTGCTTCGAAGTTTGGGAAGGAAAGGTGGGGCAAAATAAACAACAATGTTATAGAAAGTTGAAACAATTGGATGAGATGACTACGCCCTATGCCCGTGCCATGGCTTGTCAGTGGGCACTTGGAGAAGCTTGGGAAGAAGATGGACAAGCACAAGCAGGAGACGATGAAGTAGAAGAATGGGGTGGAGGAGAGAATCGAGCAGAAGTTGGCTGACACTTACCAAAAGATGGGTTGTACTGCAGCTGTGGAGTGCTACATTTTGATGTTAGGAGAATACAGTGTGGAGCTTACCAACAGTCACAAGTTAGTGGTGAAGTTGGGACAACAGAGTTGCACGTGTAGGGTGTGGCAAACACGAGGTACTCCGTGCTGTCATGCATTGGCTGTGATAGCTAAGGCGAACTTGTGGGTGTATAGCTACGTGCACCCGATTTATAAGACTGCAACCCAACAAATCATATACAACCAGCTGGTGCACCCGATGGAGACACACAACATCGGAATAGTTGATGTGAAGACGGGGTGAGTGGTCAGCGAGGACGAGCTTGATGATGACTATGACCGCTGCATATTAACCCCCACCAATGGGAGACAGCCAGGTAGGCTACCGTCAAAGCGCAGGGAGTCATAAACGCAGGGGACGAGGTCTCGGAGGTGCTCCAAATACGGTAAAGTTGGACACACGAGGCGCACTTGTCGCAATCCCCGTGCGGACTTTGATGCCAACTACGAAGGCGATATTGTGGAGGTTGAAGCTTTGTTGGATGGGTCGTATGTACCAGGTCGTTGAACCACATTAGGTTGTAATCCACGGATGTCCCTAATTGGAAGATACTTTTGCATTGTGCTCATATTGCATTCTCAGCTATGAGCACTCCCCCAGCCCTGTTTGTGTGTCAATGACGAAGTAGAGTTTTCGATGTTCCCTGCTGTCAGGCAACCTGAAATGTTTACCCGGGAGGAGGCCAATGTTCATCGTGGTAAAGTATGGTCTGCAACCGGTAAACCTGTGGGTAACTGTGACACTGCAGTCCTCTACCCCCACCCCTATTTGGCTCGTAATGTGCAAGTACATTAGTCCATGTGCGTAGGGGGCTGGCATGTGTACCCCTGTTTGTATGTTAATGATGAAGTTAGGATGTAGATTGTTACATTATGTCAGGTAACCTGCTATGTTAATCCAGCAAGGGGCCGATATTGACCGTGGTACACCATAGTCTGCAAGTGGTACACTGCTGGGAAACTCGCACATTACAGATGTCAAACTGTGACGTTATGCACATACTGCCTTCTCAGCTGTCATCACACCCCCACCCCTATTTCTGTGTTAATGTTGAAGTTCAAGTTCATTGGTGCATGTGCATAGGGTGCCGGAAGGTTTACCCCTATTTGTATGTTAATGATTAAGTACCGTTTTGCATTGGTGGGTGGTGTGAGGTACTCTTCCATGTTTACCCAGGATAAGGCCAATGTTCACCATGGTAAACCATGGTGTGCAAGTGGTACACCCATGGGAAACGGACAGATAGAAACTGTGCCGCTTAGGCTTTCTGATCATACTGCTTTCACAGCTGTGAGCACACCCCCCACCCCTATTTGTGCATAAATGAGTACGTATGTTCTTGCATTAGTGGGTGGTGTGAGTTACTTTGCCATGTTTACCGAGGATGAGGTCTATGTTTATCGTGGTAAACCATAGTGTGCAAGTGGTACTCCATCGGAAACTAACAGATTGAAGCTGTGCTGCTTTGGCTTTCTGCTCATACTACTTTCGCAGCTGTGAGCACACCCCCACCCCTGTTTCTATGTAAATGAGTACGTACGTTCTTGCATTGGTGGGTGGTGTGAGGTACTCTGCCATGTTTACCCAAGATAAGGCTTTTGTTTACCATGATAAACCATGGTGTGTAAGTGGTACATCCATAGGAAACTGATAGATAGAAGCTGTGCTGCTTTGGCTTTCTGATCATACTGTCTTCACAGCTGTGAGCACCCCCCACCCTTGTTTGTGTGTAAATGTGTACATACGTTCTTGCATTGGTGGGTGGTGTGAGGTACTCTGCCATATTTACCCAGGATAAGGCCTATGTTCACCGTGATAAACTATGTTGTGCAAGTGGTACACACATGGGAAACTAACAGATTGAAGCTGTGACAGACATGGTAATTGATGAGTACTTTGTGTCACCCAACGACACTGGGGAGACATGTCTGGGAGGCCCCACCGTTTGCATATAGCGGGGGTATTCTTGCTCTGAGGGCAACACTGATGCGGCGCACGTCAAAGTAATGAAAATGCAAATGAATAAGTGTGTATTGTGAAATGGAATATGTAACGAAAACAACAATATAGAAGACGGGGTGCATAAAGTGACATCAACAACTAGCCCTGTGTATGGTGGCGGGTGCGGAACTAGCTGGGGGAATGAACGTCAGTTTAGGACAATGAACCCCAATGAAAATGTTCGCCTCCCCTACGGTCAGTGTGTGCCGTGGTTAACAGTGACATGATGTGCGGAACCGGGAACAATATCATTTAGGGTGGGTGTTGGAGGAGGTGTTGTACATGTAAGAGTGAGGTGTTGACCACGGTGAGGTTTGTCACACATAGGGGGCCTTAGTAAATAGTGTCACCCCAAACCAAGTACAACATTTAATGTTGCCAACTGCTGGAAATAAGAATTAATTATACAGTAGGGGTTGGGGTGGCCCCACATAAGGACTGCCTCATCAATGAATTGCCTTCAAGTGAACTATGTTGGCCTTATAAACACATAGGGGGAGGAGTGAGTAGTTGGGGTTAGTTTTATTGTGTTCGTTGTTCTCTAAAACTGTCAACTGACCATGGCTGGGTCATCAAGAAGAACGTCCACCACTCAATCATCTGGAGGGTTGGGATCAAGTCGGAGTGACTTCAACAACATTGCAAAGTATTACTGCAACTGCAGCTATGAAGCAGTAATGTATGAGACGGATGACAACTACATGCGGCATTACCTTGTTTGTCCACTTGAAGTAAATTTTAATTCATTCATTGCTAACGTAGTGATTTTCCAACCTCTTGTTATCCCATACAACTCCTCCTCCACGTTACTGACCTGTGTTGTTCACGTCCCTCTATGTACGACCGCATGTAAAACGAATCAGCCTGTTAATACCTTGCCGTGGTGGACCCCGACTACTCGAAGCAAAGCCAGACTCGTAATTGACCGACTAACTGAGGAGCTACGAGAGGTTCGAGATTTGGTGTGCACCGAACGAACCGATCACCACTTCATCTAAGAAGAAGATCGGGCAATGGATTCGAAGGTGCGGGCTGATCTGCTGAAGTGGAAACAATTATGTGCAATATTGGTTGTGCTGAATATCGTACTCGTCATTTGCCTGGCATGGGTGGTGGGGTAATGATCGCAACAATGTTGGAGGGGTATTTTTTGGGGAATGTGTTTGGTCGTTGTTTTGGGGTTCATGATATGAAATGTACTTTGTCTAAGGTAGTGGTTAATTTTGACGTAGTTGAACTTGTCCAATATGGCATAATGCATGTCAACTTCTGCTGTCTGACTAATACAATCAACCTTCAGTCGAGTGTAATCGTTGGATGCCATTGAACAACCATGTTTACGGGAGTAAAAGTGGACATCGAACGCAACATTTGTATGTGGTGGTTTCATGACTTAGATAATTATATATATGCAATGAAGTGAAGGGAAATTTAAAGAACCTACACACAAGTACACTAATGTGGACACCCACATTACTGAACATGGTGCTGTTAAAATAGGTGGGGCACCTTTTCCACTCCCAGGCAATTAAGTGATCAACTGTTCTGATGATGCAAGCATGATTTAAGGGGGGACGTGGCTTAGTGACAATCACTTATGACATGCAATGATGGACAGGAATTGGCGGGTAAATTTGGCGCCTAATTCACCTCCTACACTAGCCAACCTCGTTCTCCGAACCAGTGACAATATAAAATGAGTTTCCACCCATCTACCATTTGTACTTAATACACATCCATAACTCCTCTGCTAACCACCCCACAAGTAGGCAATTGAATTTAATACGAAGAAATCATACAGGCCAGATGGAGTATATGGACCCCCTTGCATCGGATGCCTCGTCACCACTGCAAGCCCCACACGTGGGACCTCGTATTGAGGGCATATGGGGCACTGTGGTCCCCATAATATGCAACTGTGGTACGCCAGCAGAAATGGTTGTCGACCCACACGTCCCACATATACGCCGCTCAGTTTGTCGACAGGTATACCACTCTAAAGTAATTTATTATCCACATGTAATTGTATTAAGACTGCATTTTTGCATGAGTAACATCCGCTTTTATTTGTAGAGGATGAGTGCTCATGACATCCTATTGAAGCATTCTCCGATGAGGCATGACAAGGCCATTACAATCCGGAGACTACAAGCGTAGAAGGGACACGCGATGAGGGCTTCGCATGGCACAAACTCGAAGTTGGTTGTTACTGTGTCATGTGCTGAGCGTCGGTGCAAAGCATGGATGATTACATCGGTAATAACGTTGGTAACATTGTTCACCATGGTCGTTCATGTGATTAACTGAAGATGGAGGCGGGATGACTTTTTTGGGTGTGGAAGCCGTCAGACACCATGCTATGATCAGTATCTTAAACAGATACAGCGGGGGTGAACTGCATGGGTTTTTTGTGGGCCCGGTTATATGAAGCCTAGAAGTGGACATACATGAGGTTATGTTCCAGGGTCCGAATCAGGAAAATAACGTTGTCTATGTCCGCATTTTTGCATGCAATTATAAAGTACAACGTACAAATTACACCCCACCCCATGTTATGTGTTCGGTCGTTTTGGCTTATAGTGTCCGTCGGCTATGGTTCTGCAAACAATGTGTGCATATGCTCCTCTGTATATTACGAAAATCCCGTTATGTATTAAGTATCAACTTTGTTCCCAGTTGTGCACCACATTCTATATCCTTGTATGGGGTGATGACCACATTAACCCAATGTTTCCACCACAATGGACAACTCCACTTGTCCCGGTAAACGAATACAACACAGGAAAATTGTCCATACAGGGGCACACAATACTGGTGATAGTGGTTACCACGCTTCACGGGTCGGACACAGTGCCGGCAATGTGTACCACACTCTAACACGTCGTCGACCATGGCGAACGACATCATCTACCCACGTGCACTGAAAATGGACTGTATGACACACAGACACCCCAATAAGGGAAGACCTACTAACAAACGAAATGCACATACACTAGTTGACACAGTTCTCAACATTGCAACAGTGACGGCACATACTACGACAGTGTGACAAGTACACTACCATGGTCAACCTACATAGATTTGCACCTTGCCATCTTTAGCAAGTATGTACATAATGAACCCCATCAAACACATGTGTGATGACTACCACATTCGTAGAAGTTGTCGACAACAGTTAATCACTAAGCATGTCCTGGTGAACAACTAAATAATAAATGAAGGATGGATAAGTACGCGAATTGGGGTATGCAACAAATTCAAGTACAGTTCAGAAGGTGAGTAGGTCAGGAAGGCAATTATGGGAGGAGGGCAACTGGGAAGTTCCATATGGTTACCCTAAGAACGTCCGCTAAGCACTTGTCTCTCAAGGTTCGGATGTCGCTCTGGTCGAAGCACATCGTGCGGCCTGTCAGTGCGAGAACGTCCATGAAGATCATCACAAAAACGCCATAGTCATGGCCATCGCAAAACCATTACTGTTGTCGGAATGTTAGTGTTGGTACAAATCAAACACAGTGCGTACAATATATACAACTGGAAGTGCGGCACGAATTTCTCCTGCTGAGGGCATTCCACGTGTATGAGGTCCCATGTGAGAGCATCGGTGTAAATGTCAGTTTTCATAACTGCTAGCGCAACGGGCACTTTCTGCACAGTGAAGAAAGGTGGTTAGATGAAAACCGGGGACGAGGCATTCACGGGGAAAGATGGAGGTAACTGATCTTAACTGCCCGAACGATGCACAACTTCCGTTCATGCTTGTCCTTTGCTTTGGTTGGGCGCAGAGAATCGTACACACACATACATCGGCGACGCAGATTAACCTGTAGTAGCAGCCAATGCCTTGCGTGCTCATCAAATAACGGGACAAGCACCTGCGACGGGCGCATTCTAAGAATTTACGGGTCGTACGTATTTAATTCAATCACGGAGGTATACATCTACCTGGGACACACGCTCTGACATATGCTAAGGCAGTGCGGACGGAAGCATATACCCGATGGCCGCTAATTTCGCCCGAATCTGCCACAAATGCACACTCACAAATAATGGTTATGCGAACATTCCAAACATAACAGTCCACATAAAAGGAACAGATGGAAGGTGAAGTGAGTGGCATGTACGAGCTCGGTAGTCTTCGCAAACAGTGAATGTCGGCACCATTTCGGGAACAACCGTTGCTGCTCTGCGAGGAGAGCACTGTAGTTGTCATTCGTAAATCCATTGATGCAATAGTCCTTCGCTTTGTCCCCCGGACCGTTACGCGGCACAACGTTCACCAAGCCCTTCACATCGATAGCTACGATATCACTTACCCCGCCTTCAGTTAAATTGGATAGCCTAAAAGACATGGTCAGAAACAATGATGTTAGTGACATTGGGGTTCTTGAAAGTACGCAAATGCGCTCTAAATTGTATACACTATTACACACGGGCGCTAACCACTCATGGGAGTCCCGGAAGAACTTGCATTGTTTGCGGACATCCCTCAACAGGGTCTCGTCGTCGGCGGACAAACCACACATGAAGTACTTCCTCACATCCTGCGAACCACACACCACATAATTCAAACTCGTCATAAACGTACAAGTGAGACGGCCACAATTGGTGCACATGACCGTCCTGCTCACCTTGTCCTGAAGCCCACCTTTTGGGGGCGACACATTCACCCGACTTGCTAGAGATGGGGTTCGTCGCTGTTGCAGATGGGGCGCAACGTCTCCAACCGCGACTGCCGAACCTACCCCAAGGGGGGGTCGCAGCGGCAGGCGCGTTTGCAACACAAGGCAGACCGAGAACGATTGCTCGGGGTTGATGTTGGCCATAACCCTACAAACATTTCAAACATAACACATGTATACCATAAGGATGAGAAAGGTATACCACGCTAAACCAAGGCACAACACAGGCACACACAGGCACACTTCAGGTTGAACATAACCTCGATCTATGTATATGCATAAAGATATGTATGACAGGGTATCATGTACACCATAGGGAAGGTACAGGTAAACCATGGTAAACTAAGGCACAACACAGGCACACACAGGCGCACTTACAGGTTCAACATAACCTCCATCTGCATATGTCTATGTGCATAAGGATATGTATGCGAGGGAAATATGTTACCACATGGAAGCCATAGGTATACCACGGTAAACTAAGGCACAATAATGGCATACACAGGCACACATGTATTGTATATAAACATAGAGATATATATATATAAATATAGAATATATATATATATATATATATATATATATATATATACATATATGTACATAAATATATATATATATATA